>BQNB010001903.1:48489-131733 GCA_026074375.1 Tanacetum coccineum | reverse complement strand
TGAACTTTAATATAACAATCATTATAAAGTCTATCAAGATTATTATACATATTATTAAGATCATTAATTTTAGAATCACAACCAAGGGGACAGTTTTGTACCTGTAAGTTCATGCACGCCATTTCTTCTTCACTACCACCAAATGTGTAGAAATGTGTTCTTCTCAATCAAAGCTTCTCAACGAGGCTCTGATACCACTTGTTGAGATGTAATTATTGAAATATCTTTGAAGCAATGATCAATACAAAGACTATGCGAAAACTAGTCTTTATATCTTATAAGAACAAGTAAACAAAACAAGCCTCAATATATTAATACGATCACTCTAAAATAGTGATGGGGTTTTACAACCTTGAAGCTACAACAATGGTGGAAATGTGTGTAAACTACACGTGTGTATGTGAGTGAAGGAAAGGTGTGCCCCTAAACTTAAGACCCATACACCTCTTTATCTACTAGAGGATTAGAGTTTACACTTGTAAAAATAACCATTTTGGTCCCTATTTTTTTCAAAATGAAAACATAGTACCATGGAAAACTAATTACTTAAACATTAATCATCTTAATGTTTTGACTGAATATCAACATTAATGTTTGACTAATCTTTATCTCAACATTAATGTTTAATTCAATCACAATACCTTGTCTTGTATCCTTCTTTCAGCATATCTTGGTCGTGTTTCCTTCTTGGTAACTCGTAAAATTTAAGTCATTTTATTTTCACAAGTCTCTCCTTTATGAATTCTAAAATTCCCCAACAGCACACAATAGGGCATCAATTGGTGGGAGAGCGCTTTCGCTTACATTTGATAAGTAATCGACTGACCGACGTGTATATATTTGTTCCCTCTTGAAGAAGGGATGACCCTATAAAAATCCTCATCATGCCCCCAAATGTCAAAGATTTCGCAAAATTGGATAGAGTTTTGTGGCATCTCATCACGTTCGCGAACTTTTGCCTGATGTTGACAAAATGTCAATCGGGTGACAAAGTACTGTGGGCCTTCACTTGTTAAAATCGATGGGCCAATAAAAAATCATGAATCAAAGACCTTTTTTAGCGGTTGTAATGGGCATCGTTAGTTGTCCACGGTTGGGTCACTGTGGCAGCTTTGTGGGATGGTCAAAGCTTCTTGCCCTGAAAACACTAACGCCTAAGTACTTGGTCAGCAAGATCTTGTAATAGAAAGTTGGTAGTCCCAAAAAGTAATGTTGTCTGCTTTGAAAAAACTTGTTTTTCTGTTTGGTCGACATTTCATTGACATTAAGGTTCCCTGCAATGTTAGTTTGCAAAGTCGGCAAAAACCAGGGCGGTACTAATCATCACGAAGAGCAACGATCTAAGAGTTTCGAAGTGGAAATGTTTCCGTGATGTCCTTGTTCCTCGATACTCATTTTGGTGAGGGTCTAAGTTTGGAGGAGTTGGTACGGCGGCAAGATTTTTGTCCTTTTTTGTCTCGGGTTTCAACATCGAATTTATGGAGCAAAAAGGATCCACCGCATTAATCTTGCTTTTAGCATCCTTTTTGGCAAAGAGTTAACTGTATAGCAGAATGATCGGTGTACTAACTTATGCTCTTGGACAAACGCGATTTATGACCGGAATTTCTCATAAGGTACACGACGGCAAGTACTTTATTTCGGTCGTAGTGTAGTGTGCTTGAGCTTTCGGTCATTGTCTTACTGGCATAGTGAATGGGTTTGAAAAACTGCTTGTTCTTTCGTTGCACTCAGGACTGCACCCAATACAAAAGTCGCTTGCATCAACATGAGTTCGAAGGGGCAAGTCCATTCTGGAGCAATCAAAATTGGTAGCCTCATTCAATTTTCTTTTAAGTGTATTAAGGATTCGATAAACTCTTTTGAGAAGGGAATAATGGAGTCGCTTTTTCCGCATGGTGGGTCATTGGACGGGCAATTTTTGAAAAAATCTTGTATGAAACATCGGTAAAAACCGGCATGCCCAAGAAAGCTACGGAACCTTCACAGTAGTTGGGTGTGGGAGTTGGCTTATAACTTCAACTTTTGCACGATCGACCTCAATTCCGAATTAGAAATGTTGTGGTCCAAGAACAATGCCTTCCTTTACCATTGAAAGGCTTTTTTCCCAATTTTAGGGACAACTGGTGTCTTCTCCCGTTTTACATTTTTTGCCAAATGGGTAGGCATGTAGAGAAAGATCTTCCGAAGACCGAGGAAGTCATCCACATGAACACTTCCATAGTCTTTTCGTTCATGTCATGGAAGATTGCCAATTCATACATGTTATGAACGTGCCTGGTGCATTGCATAAACCAAAAGGCATGCGGCGATAGGTGAAATGTTTCCGTTAGGGCAAGTAAAAGTTGTCTTTCGTGCTCCTTCAGGTCAATGGGAATCTGAAATACTGAGAGGAAGCCATCGAGGAAACAATAGTATTGGTTTCCCGCGAGTCTTTCGAGCATTTGATCCATGAAGGGCAATGGAAAATGGTCTTTTCGAGTGGCTTCATTCAACTTTCTATAGTCAATGCACACTCTCCACCCTAGTGTCAATAATCGAGTGGTTATTAATTCATTATCATCATTTTGGACGGAGGTTACACACCATTCATTGGTACAAAATGTATCGGGCTTTACCAGGGACTGTTAGAGATCGGATTAAAATAATCCGCTTAGTAAGGCAGTTTTTCACCTCTTTTTTGATGACGTATGGATCTTTGGGTTTTACCCGTCTTTGACTTGAACTGTTGGTTGTATTCCTCTTCCTATAAGATTTTGGAGTACAACTCTGGTTCAACACCCTTGATATCGGGGAGTTTCAAGCGATGGGGGGGGGCTTTTTTTTTTATTTTTCGCTTTTAGGGACTTTAGAACCTTGATAAGAGCTGCCTTTTCCTCATCCTTTAAATCTTTCGCAATTATGACTGGCAACTTGTCGTCGCCTTCCAAAAATGTGTATTCTAAATGAGGTGGCAAGTCCTTGAGTTTCAACCTCGGAGGCTAGTCTAATGATGTGATTTAAAGGTTTTAGCTTCTACAACTTGTAGTTCTTCTCCGGGGATCTCCGATGTAGTAATCTTTAGATTCGGACGAGGAGGCCACGGTTCGCACTATTGTGAAGTGCTTCTAGAATATGAATGTCACCCTCCCGGATCTAGTAAGTAAGCACAATTTACTGTGAAAATTGGTCGTATTGATAGCTATGAAAGCTGGCCTTTCGAGAAGGAGGAAAAATCACAAGCTCCAATAGCGAGTTAGTGTTGGTGAGAATTTGTAACAGTTGGATCGTAATCAGGGAAGGCATTGCCGTATGCAACTGAATTAAGAAAAACCTAGGATGCTTTGCGAGCTTTCTTCACATGCCAATTCAATGAGTCGATTGGTTTGCCGTCATATGATCGTTAAATTGGCCGTGTCTCTCGAAGTTTGGTTCCAGATTGAAGGTGTTTGCCTCTTTGCCAACTACGAGGGGTTATTCACCTTCGTAAACATCTTATTAATGCGCGACTGGTCTTTAATAAACTTCTCCCGAGGATTTTAAAGGTACTCGGGGGTCCGTGGCCTCAAAAAATCAACGACCACAAATCTGCTAGAAACTGGCGAATTTCCACCATTAGACGGGACGGTCTTTAGCTATGAGATTGGTTTCAGTGATTGAACGATCTGCTAGTTCTTGGCGTCATGGCAAGTCGGGGTTAGTTCGGGAGAGACGAGATCTTTCCGACGGAATTATGCATAGATTAATGCTACTGCGTCTCGAGATCGCCAAAGGTGTTTTGCAAGGATTAATCCAGGAAAGTTCACATGGAATGAGCAATCGGCCAGGGTCTGTCCCAAGTTTTTTAGGTAACTTGTTTAGGATGACTGCCTGAGCAATTTCTCGTTAAAGGCAGTTTAGCATTTTCAATCAACTTTCTTTTGTTTCGAGTACAGGTTTTAGAGGTCGAGGCAAATTTCGGCATAAGGGTCAAGGCATCTGTAAAGCTAATTTCGAAACTTAAATCTCTAAAGATTTTGTAGAATTTCTCAATTTGGTCGTTTGCTTTTCACGCGTTCTTTCATCATTTCTTTCTTGAAGGAAAACGGAATCGTATGTTCGTGGATTATTAGGCAGGGGTATCAAAACAAACGGGCTCGGAAGTTGGATTTTGCGATTGGAATTGAATAACCATAGGTGGACGTCCTCGGTGTTTCCGTTTATTTGTTCGGAACCAAGCGTATCCTTTGTAACTCTGGTATCACGATTCAATACTTTCGGAGAAGAAGATGAAGTAGAAGGAAAATCAGCGGGTCTTGACATGCAACACCACTTGGGTGGTGAACCTTTCTAATCTTCCATTGGGTTGGTAATGGTGTTGCCCGGAGAGAGGTCCGAAACCTGAAGTAGAGGCGGTGTATGTTATTTTGATAAACGTTACTTAGCATACTTTTAAAGCATTTGGGTTTGAAGTAGCCAAGTTGTTCAAGTTGAGCTTGCAGGTTTTTGCCTTGGTTTTGCACATTCCTCATAACCGATCTATAGCCTTTACGTTATAGCTATCAAAAATCGGTCTTGACACACCTTGTGTTGAGGAGGGGGAGCTTGGAAAACAGGAGCTTGATAAGTGGGGCGGTGATAACCTGGGGTTGATAAAAACTGGTCATTGTCTAAATTTTTACCCCGATTTTGGTCAATATTGTTTCCCCCGTTTTGGTTGAAATTGTTCCCCAGATTTGGTTGTTTTGCTAGTTTGCATAGGAGGAAACGGGAGAGTCGAATTTGGGTTTGCATACATTGGAGTCGGGGCACTTGTACTTCCTGATTGAAGTTAGCCGCATCGGCTTGAGAGATGTAAGCTTGATTGTTGTCATGATAAAATTGCCTCGGTGGCGGGACACTTTGATATGTCTGAGTCCACGTAAGTCACACAAACTTTCTCTACCGCTTTTCACTGACGCGGGGGGGTAGGTGGTGAGCTTGGGTATTGATTTTTTTCTTATCAAGAGCAGTGCTGTTGACCATATCTTGAGTTTGGAGACATCGGGAGAGATACCGGACGGTGGAAAGTGCTTGTACACTTTTAGCAACAAGGGCGTTGCTCGTGAATTACGAACTTTGGATTTGCTCTTCGATGATTTTTAGGCATTCTCGATGGCAATTTTAATCCAAACAATTTTACCACCTGCGGAGAATTCAATGAATCCTTGTCATTTGTGTTCAAGGAATTATAGAATCTGTATCGAGTTGATGCCAATTCGAAAAAACCCTGATGCGGGCATGGCCCTAAGAAGATCATTGAACATAGGATCCCACATGCTTATAACGATGCGTAAATCTATTGCAGAAATCTACGATGATTTCATTTCTAAGATTTGTCGTTTTAGAAGGAGGAATGTATTTGGTTAATGATAATTTTGACACATGATAGTTCCATGAAGAATCGATCGATGGGGGTTCTTTGTCAAGCCAATCCGGGCTCCTGCTCCCTCGAGAGAAAAAAATGGGAAAAGAAGCCATTAGCTTAAAACGAACGTATCGCGGACGTTCAGGGAACTTCATCGTAGAGTTAATCTTGTTGAAATATCGGATTGGAGCATGTGGGTCTCTCTTTATCATGTCCAAAACATTGTTGTTTTGGAAACTAAGATTAAGTAGACATGCTTGATCTCAAAGTTGTTTGCGTTGATTCGGGAACAACAGATTCGCATCCTCGTAACCCTCGGTAGGGTGCTGTTCGAGCAATTGAGCCATCGTACGATTATCGTCCATCGATTATCGTCCATCGTAACTATGGGAGGATTGAAAATTTCTTGATTGTTATTTGGTTTCTCAAGATTTGGTGATTCAACAGAAGTTTGTCGGACTTGTTGTTGTCGACGTTTACGGGCTTGAGAACGAGTGCGCATGCACAAAATAGAAATATAAAAAGAAAATTTACACTAATTTTTTTTTTTTGGTTTTTCAATGATTTATTCACAATTGATTTTAACGGACAATGAGATAAGACAACTTCAACCAAATAATCTACTTACTTCACGGTAGCTCTCAAAAAGATAAACGCACAGGTGAGCGGAGGAGTAGGAATAGCGCGAAGCTTATTTCTCCTTTCGGGCCGTAGTTCCTCGGAACAACCCTCCTTATACCCACTTTATAGTTTGTTTAACTTTTCAAGGTGAGCCGTACGTCGTAAGAGACACAAATGGCAAGTTTTTAAATCTTTTGTTCGAGTTGGGAACCAACAAGTTCACCGGAAGTTATTATGATAATACCTCAATTGAGAATATTATATTTTGGTATTTTTACCAATTTGTGAATTTTATTTCTTTTTTATGGACAATGTTTTTATATTTTTGGTTTTTCTTTTGTTTTTATATGATAATTATACTAATAAAAGAAAATGAAAAATATTTTTGTACTTTTTATATTTTTATAGAAGAAAATATTCACAGATTCAAACAAAAATTGTCAAACGTAACGATAATCGTTTTTACAGCCTCCCCGGCAACGGCGCCAAAAATTGATTCGTCAATAATATATATATATAATATATAAGCAAACACTCAACCAATTACCTTTGCACAAGGAATGGTTAAAAGTTCACCAAAATAAAATATATATGTAGCCGGAAGTATGATTCCCGGGTCGTTTTGTCCCAACGAGGCTTGAATGGAAAATCGAATCACGAATTGATAAACGATGTTTGAATATGACAAGGTTAGGCTTGGTTTTCTATTTCTACAAGTTAAATAAGCCAAAAGATTAAATAAAACCTAAAAAACGAAAGCTAAATAACTTAAAACCTAAAACGGGTGCGAAAAACAAGGGCTAAAAACCTAAATTTTTGCAAATTAAACCCTAAAACAAATTTAAAAGCTAAAATAGATTCTAAATGACAAATAACGAAGTTTAAAAAAAACTAGACTAAAAACGGAGGTCGTTTGACCCAAAAACGAGTCAAGACAAGAACGGGGACAAATCCCGTTCTTTAGAAAATGAATTTTTTTTTTAAAATGAACCTACGAAACTTTTAACATTTTTCCTACAAAATATATGAAAAAAGAAAATTTTAAAAAAAAGTTTATATTTTTCTGATTAATATTTTATTTTTTATGAATTTTTTAAGATTTAAATGATTAAAAACTATAAAAATAATCCTAGAGCTAAAAATATTAACCTAAAATTTTTATAAAAATTACACTAAGTGGAGAAAAAGTGCAGAAATTTAACAAAATTAAAAGCCTCAAATTTTATCTAATGGTTAAAGCTTAATTAAACTAATTAAAACTAAACCTAACTAATAATTAAACTAAAACTAACAAGGACTAACAATGGACTAACGACAGGGACTATTTGTGACAAAAGACCAAAATAAATTCTTTTTTTCCTACCCTGAACCCCAATCCCGATTTTAGTCCAAGTCCCCCAAAAGTGCTGATTTTAAAAAGTCGTTTTTAGCCAAAACGCAAAACACGAAAGTTGTTCACAACATGTTTTTAAGCAACTTTAATAAAGACACCTTGCGAAAATAAGCACTTTATAAGCTCCAAAAAGCCAATTTAGCTGCTGATTAAACCTTTAGGATTTATTTTAAACCTAAATAAGCTTAAATAATCTTACAATAAGCTACAACTACACTAATGAGGCCAAAAATTGCTTAAGGCCAACCTAATAAGCACAAATGAACATATTAAACATAAAAATAAGCAAAGAACAAGCTAATAAGGCTAAATAAGGCAGACATACTTGAAAAAGCTTAAACACTAAGAATTTTTTAACTAACAATCAAATAAGTTGCAATAAGCTCAAAACAAAGCAAATTAAGGCAAACTAGACCTAAACTAACCTAATAAGCTATTCTAACATTAATACTCTTAAGTTATCAACAAATAAGCACATAATAATGCAGATAAGCCAAACTGGCTAAACGACAAGGACTAAAAAGGCTCTTGGGGGTCACTTTCAGGGCCTTATTTTTAAGCCCTAAAAGTAAATCCCAAAGGCTAGGCTTATAGGGATCTAAGCACACCCTATAAGCTCTCTGAAAATGCTAATTAGGAAGAAAATGATAAGCTAAAGGACAGCTTAAAGGTGCTATCAAAACAGGCTTTAGCACCAGAGGAGCTTTTTGGTTTTTGCAATTATCATCACATAAACTCAATTAAGCTCAAATTAAGCTAAACTTCTTAAAAAGCTATCTAACCTATCTTAATTCACCTAATGCATCAACAAATAAGCAAAAACTCTAAGCCATAAGCTCATATAAGCCAATTAAGCTTTTAAGCTTAAGGCTGTTTGAAAAACAGCCTTAGGATCACTTTTCTAGCTTAAAAATAAGCTAGAAGACAGATTCTTATGGCTATATAAGCTAAAAACAGATCAAGTATTAAGCTCTTAGAACAATAATCAAGACTCAAAAAGCATTTTAAAATTCTGAATAAGCCAGAATTTGCTTATGAAAAAGCTAAAAATCCATTTTTCTATACTTATGCAGATTTTTGGCAAAACTTTAAAACACAAATGCAGCCTATAAAACTACTTACTCAATGCATTTAAACACTTGAAATTAACATGCAAACAAAGCCTAATATACACTTTAAGCTATAATTCAAAAATAAGCTAATGCAAATAAGTAAAGTACCACAGATGCAATCATTAGCTATTTTAAGGTTGGTTTTTGAAATTTAGCTTATAAAAACTATTACAAACTACTAATTAGACTTAATTTAAGCTAATCTAAACTGACCACCAAAGACTCTAACGCCCATGCATGGAGCCAGAAAATACCCATTGTTAGCCTGTCGCCAAACACCCCTTTATAATCTGAATTTGGATCTTTAAGCTGTTTTAGGGTATTTTAAGCCAAGGGTTTTAAAAACAAACACTCATACATAGATAATAAGCATAAATAAGCATATTGAAAAAGAAAATACGCACAAATAAGCTGAAAAATAAGCTAATGCAGAAAATTAAGCTTAAATGAAAGAAAAAGGACTTACCAAAGCCTTAGCTCTAAACAAGGTTATCAATGCTCATTAAAGCTTAATCAACAAAGCTCTAGCTTGTGTTTAACAAGCTAGTGAGTCCATAAGCCCATCCATATCTGGCTAATCATCCAAATTATAAGCTGTGGTATTTTTTTGGTAGATTTTTTGATTTTTTCTTAACTAAATAGCTTTTTTAGTTTACTTAATGAAAACAACTTATAAATAAGCTTAATTGAGAGCTTCTTAACACATTTAAGCACAAACTAACAACTTAAGTACTTAGAATTTAAAATTTAGAATTTAACATTAAAACCTCAAAAACTTTATTAATGCTGAAAAAGAGTACAATGCTGAAAGAAAAGTTACAATAAGCTGGTAAATGACTTAATTAAAACTTAAATTAAACTACAAATAAGCTAAGATATCATAGATGAGCTACAAAGGGGTCCTTTTATAGCCGAATTCTTCATTTCTTGAACTTGCAGCTTGTGTTTTCTTTGTGAGAGACTTCAATGGGTGTTTTTGTTGTGTAAGGGACTTGATAAAAGTAATCTCAGCCATTCAATCTTCTTGTGCTTTTTTTGAGTCAATCTAGCCATCAAAATTACTTGAAAATGGTGAAGGATTACCAACATGGCAATTATAAAGCTGGGGGGAGATAGTGGAGGTGAAGGGTATAAGGTTACCCTTTTGTGTTAAAATTAAATGTGTATGGTAAAGATGGAGGGGGACACGTGAGTGGGTTTAGGGTGTATTTGGCGGGAAAGTCTGTTTTCAAGGTTAACAGGGTAAGAGTTTGGGGGGAAGGCAAGTTGAGCCCCTCAACTTGTATGCTGTTGTTGCAAATTAGGTCCTTGTTTGTGTACAAGTTTCAGAAAATGGCAGAAACAACCCCTCAAAGTGTGTTGAGTCTTTGCAGTACACGTCCTTGTGGTGTTAAAAAAACTTTAAGGGTGTGCAGACTGCCCTGTAAGTTGTTATTTTCTTTAAATTGCATTTTCAACCCTTGTCTTTTTATCTTAGTAATATAACTTTAGGATTTGGCAATTTCAGTCCCTCACGTTATATATATTTTTTTGATTTAGCTTCTCGGAGTTGACTTAACTTTGACTGTTTGACTTTTCTGTTAACTTCTTGACTTGGCTGACTTTTTGGCTTCGATTTGGCTTTGTCTTTTCACACTTTTCCATTTCGTGCTCAGTTTTGTCGTTTTTGGCTTTGTTTTTCGTCCTTTTGTGTGATATCCGTTTCCTGCACAATACAAATGCAAAACAAACATATATTTGGCAGTTTTTGTCTGTTTTTGGTCATTTAGGCTCGTTTTTAATGGAAAAAGGTATGTGTAATTAAGCACATACCAATATTCACAACTATAAACTACAGCAAGATGATCTTGAAGGAATGATGGAGATCGAACACAAGGTACTTGTGACTTGGTCGTCTCGAACTCGTATTTGGCAATTTCTTCTTTGAAGGAAATTACCTACACAAGACTAAAGAAAGATATACAAGAAATAGAGAGAAAGATCAGATGATTAGAAAGTATTTTAGATGAGAAAGGTGTGTCAAAACATGAGAAATGGCTTGGTATTTATAGCCAAAAACTTTACTGTAGCCCGGTTCTTCCGGTGCTATTGAAGAAGGGCACCGACAGCCAAAAGCAAGGGCACCGGCCTACAGTAACCAAATCCGAATTTTGATTTGCAAAATCTTGAGAGATCATGTGTAATCTTGTAAGATTGCCCTTGGATTTGCTGCATTTGATTAGGTCATGAATGATGTAATTAATCTAGAGTGTAAAAACATTTTGTGTATAAAATCATACACTTTTATTTTATTTTTTGTGCCACTTTATGTTTTTCTACAAGATTAAGTTTTTAGAGATAGTAAGAGATTTGAGAATGATGTTTTTACTATGTTTTGTCATTAATAAAACTTATTGCTAATCTAGGAAGATCATGAGATTAATCATTGTTAGCCAGGTTTTTAGTTATTAAGATTCTCCCCCTTTTTGTTGATGCAAACCTAGTCATAAAAATGCAAGAGATTGATATACTCTGGTTCAGATGTATTTTAAACTAGTTCTTTCTCATCCCTTTTTGTCGAAACAAAAAGATGGAATGCTTAGTATGTAAATCGAGAAGTTTGGCAAGACGGAAAAGCTCCCCCTTGAAAAATGCTAAGGTAGCTAACAAAAAAAAAATATGTTAGAAATAATGAGAGGTGCTCCCCCTTTGCTTTGTGAGTACCTACAAAGAAAAGTTAGATGTCCAAGAAATAGAAAAACACACTGTAGTACCGGCCAGCCGGTTCTGTTCTGTCAATGGAACCGGCTTGTTGTCAGACAGAACCGATTGACTTATAAAAAGTCAAAGTCCACAAATAATTTTAAATGATCATGAGATAACAATTGATATAACACAACTATTTTTTTATTAGAGATAGCATAAAGACATTAACAATATGACAAAAGAGCACATATTCATAACGAAAATTCTATGGATCTATTATTTTGTTCTACTATTGAAGTCTTATTATATAGATATTATCCGTGGATAACATTAGGCAGTCGAGAATGTGATTGAGAATGAATCTCATTTCTCCTTGGAGATTGTCAACTAAGACTTGAGTTCTTTGGCAATGTTCATAAAACATTTCATGGGTGAGCATGGGAAAAGGATTATTAGGTCCTAATGGTGGAAGTGATTGGACGATTGAAGGTAAATTTGGTGAACATTGCGGTGGAAATGATGGGATATGTGGTTCCAAGTTTAGAGTTGGCGAGGGGAAGGTTGTATCAATGGGTGGAATAAGAGGAGGTGCATTTGCCATTCGTTTAATAGTGTCAAAAGATGGTCGAGGTGGTAGAGGGTTAGTAGTTGATGGTGGGAGATCATCAAGAGTTTCAATCAAAAGCTTTGGAGAGGTTGGTGGAGTAGAGAGACATTAGTTCTATGTGATCAAGGTAGATGGCAAGAGGTGATGTGAGCTAGATGGTTTGGTAGGTTCCGGAGGATGTGAATTCAAAGTGCGGGTTGATCTAGGAGTAGTCAATAAGTCACTATTGTGATGAGTTGGTGAAATAGGAGAAGTCGAGATTGGAGAAGTTGGTAGAGGACCCAAAGTATAGTCTGATGGAGGTGAGAATGGTTGATAGGGAGGTGATGAAGCAACATGGCCTTACACTTATCCTAGCGGTTCTCTTTAAATTGGCTTTGTTTTTTTAGGCATTTTTGAGGGAGAATGATGAGAATGAAGTTACAAATCACTTCCTTTTATAGAAGAAGATGGATGTCAATATTAATGCATTACTTGTTAATGTTGATGTAATCTAATGATTAGATTTACCCTAAAGTCAACCTCTAACCTTAGGGGCTGATTGATGTGATATGGAAGGAAAATTTGAAATGAGTTTTGTAAAATTCGTATGTAAAAAAAATGTCATATAGTTCAGGCGGTTTTGCTGGTGCTATTCAACGAAGAGCACCGGTTTGAAACTTGAATGGCACCGCCGATCGGGAAAAAAATTGAAGAAGAAATTTTCATGATATGTTAGAAGTGCGGTTTTCACCCTAAGCCTCCTTTTAATATAGCTACAATGAACGTGTTTGAAACGACATATTGACCATGTGTTTCTTTGTATACGTTCACGAGACAAGTCAAAAAACAATTTTATTTGTATTAAACAATGTAGTAAGATGTAAGAAAATGATTTGACACAAATGAGGAAGTATTTAAGAGAAAGGTTTTAAGCGTTTGGATTTCTAAATTTGCGTAAGTTGGAATAGGTTCATCTGAGCAAGTAGATTTAATATGACCCCAACATTGCATGTATGAGATGGATGTCAAGGTCATATTCTTTTCATCTTGGAAAAGGATATAGAAATTTTCATGTTTTATGTTGGTAAAACATGTGGAGTAGAAGAAATATCTTGAGAGGCAACTTGATATTTTTGAGCATACCAACCGCAAATGTATGTCTGATTTCTTTATTTTGTCTCAAACTCCAACGTGTCAAGATGATCGAATTTGTGATCCAAGTCATAATTTGAATAATGAGTTAGATTACTACTCAAGAATCATCTGAGCTCCTGAAACACTCATTTTAAAGAAAGCAAATCAAAGATTTATGAACCATATTCCAAAAAAAACTAAAAGAAGTACTGAGAAGGATTTATGATTTCTATTCTTGCTCATGAAGCGAAAGGCGTCATGGAAATCATTTTCTTTCTATACTATGGTGATCTTTAAGGGTTCTTTGATTTAAGACTTCATATGACGGTTTCTATGGGATGATCCTTTAGAGATTTTGATGTTTGTAATTTCTCTGTTTAATGTTTCATTTTCCTTACTTCAAGTCCTTTATCTTGATTTTCCTGATAATGATTTCAAGTCAAATCCAACATCTACAAGGGAGGGATTTAGGAGGAAGGATCTTTTCTATCAAATTTTTATCTAAGAGGATTATTCAACTCTCATTGTTTCTTTAATTAAAAACTATGTATGGCTTTACTAATTAGAGAATAACCTAAGAAAATGCCTTTCGTTTCTTTTGGGTCAAATTTGTTAGGTAGTCGTTTGTATTAAGGATAAAGCAATTGCTACCAACACTTAAAAAACATCTAGGTTGGGCTATCTAACCTTTGAAAACTCATAAGGAGTTTTCCAAGAAAGGTCCTAATAAGAATTCTATTAAGTATGTAGGTGAAGTGCGACGTGTGTAACACCCAAAAATATTGAGGAATTGAATTTCATTGAAGCATGGTTCACTCATGTTCTTGTAGAATACGTGGAGCTAAAGGTTATGTATAATGCCTGTTAGCATCACAAAAGGCTCTGAATTGTACTTCATTATCAAATTCCCGACCATGATCCGTACGGATTGAAATAATGGGGCAACCCTTTTGGACTTGAATCTTTTTACTTAAAATTTCAAAATGATCAAAAGCTTCATTTTTATGTTTTAAAAATCTTGTCCAAGTGTATCTTGAATAGTCGTCGACAATGACCAAAGTGTAGAAGTTTCCTCCGTAACTTTGAACGGCCGATGGTCCAAACAAGTCCATATGTAAAAGTTCTAGACACTTAGAAGTAGAAACCATGTTTTTAGCCTTATGGCTTTCATGTACTTGTTTTCCGACGTTGCAAGCGTCGCAAAAAAGTTTTTCAAATTTTAATTTTGGTAAATTTCTAACTAGCTCTTTAGATGATAGCGATTGTATAAGTCGCATATTGGCGTGACCCAACCTTCGATGCCATAAGGTCGAAGAATCATCTATAGAGGTTAAACAAAGAGCATCTTTTGGTGAGTTCCCCATTTTCATAATGTAAAGGCCATGTTTCCTAATTCCTTTTCCTATGGTTATGCCATCTTTAATTATTTCGCTATCGGTTTCACTAAATAGTACCTTACACTTTTTATCGCATATTTGACCTACACTAAGGAGATTAAAGCTAAGATTTTCTACGTGACTAACATCATGAATAGAGAGTGAGTTATGAGAAATTGTACCTTTGCCGATGATCTTGCTTTTAGTGTTACTACCAAACAACACATTACCTCCATTGAACGTTTTATAAGATGAGAATAGATCTTTGTTTCCCGTCATGTGTCTTGAGCAACCGCTATCTTGGATCCATTCATCCGGTTCAAGATTCACCTTTTGACGTACCTAGATCCATAAAACAACTCAAGCATGTGGTCCCCAATATCTCATGGGTCCGTTAGTGTTATGCATACCGTTTGGTTGTCCCATGTATGGAAATGGAGGGAAAGGACTCCATTGATTGTACATAGGTGGTTGAAATTGTTGTTCATGTTGTGTTCCATAGTTCCAACCCACTTGATGATAGTCGCTCTTGGGAAATAAGACATTAGGTCTCCTATGGGTCGTTTTATGGGGCGTTTGGATTCTACTTTTTCCATGACCTTGGCCAAGTTTTAGAATTGATGGTTGTTTGTTACTTTTTGGTGTGCCTAAAATAGACCTTTTGGTTATTAAGATGGAGTCATTTTTCTTTACGATGTTTGATCCTAGTTCTTTCCCATTTTCTGCAGTCCCATCAGATGGCCGGTGCTGTTCGCTTGAACAGGCCAGTTCTGTTGTCAATGGAACCGGCACTGCCGGTTCTACAGTGGGCTTTTCGAAAATTTGGGAACCTAATTTTTTGATTTTATTGTTGCTACACAAAGCTATGTCCTTAGTGTATTCTAATCCACACTTGTCTTTTGACGGTTTTTGCATTTCGACCATTTTTCGCAAAGATGAACTACTATTTTTGAAACTAGTTAGTTTTAGTTTTAGAGACTCAATTTCATTTTAAGCTTGTCACAAACATCACATTTGTTACTTATTTCCTTACCTTTCTCTAATATGTCTATCTTGGTTTTAAGTTCGCTAACATTCCTTTTTAGTGATTCATTTTTGGTCTTTAGGTGTTTATTCTTATTAATAATTCTAAGACTAATTTGACAAAGTTTGTCATACTCATTTTGCCTAGACTCATTATCTAGTGATGAACTACTATAAAAAAGGGAGTCGGATAGCACCTCGTTTGAGTGAGCCATGAGACATATCTCCTCCTTTTTGGAGTCATCTCCACTGTCGCTCCAACTTCCGACGACAAAGGCCTTTTGATCGCCGAAAGAATTTTTAGGACAATCACTAATGAAATGATTTGGATCACCACACTTGAAACACCTTCGGTCTTCCTTCTTGTCCTCCTTAACTTTACGGAAGTTCTTTTTGTCATCGTAGGGTTGTCGGACAAACTTGCCTCTTCTTCTGAAGAACTTTTTGAAGTCCCTTACGGCCATTGCATATTCTTCATCATTGCTATCCGAGGAAGATGCGTCTTCATCACTCAAGACTTGTCTTGCTTTCAAGGCTAGAGATTTGTACTTTTCTTTCTTTTTCTTTGCAATCTCCAAGTCCTTCTCAAGTACTACCTCATAGACCTTGAGATTACCAACTAGTTCGTCTAGAAATAGTTTTGATAAGTCTTTGGATTCTTCTATCGCCGTCACCTTTGGTCGCCATTTGGATGGAGGCTCTTAAGAATTTCCTAACATGACTACGACTCGAAAAAGATTCATCAAGTGCTTTAAGAGAGGTAATAATGATATTAAATCTAGAAAAGGCACAATCAATGGTTTCATCATCTGTAATTGTAAACTCTTTATAATTTTGTACAAAAAGATAAATTTTATTATCTTTAACTTGTTTGTTAGCTTGGTGGGTAGTTATTAAAGAGTCCCAAATATTTTGAGCCGTGTCACACATTGATCAATTCTTGCCATTTTCCTTTTTAGGGTTTTAAGAATTGTATTTAAACCTTTTTTGCTTCATTATTATTTGGAAAGCATTTTCTTTTGATTTTCATTCAAGCTTTTCATATGGAGTAACTACTTCTCTTTCCTTCTTTATCCTTTGAGGGTAGGTTTAGTCAACATAGGCTATTGCCACTGTCACCATAATATCATTTCCATAGATATTTCACATAAAGTTTCAAGATGGTTTTTCCAATATATAAAACAATTTTCCTCGAATAGAGGTGGTCGTTGCATAGATTGACCTTATTTGTAGTTTTCCGAATCCATAATCGTTTAAAGTTTTAAAATACAATTTATTTTAAAAACTTTGGTAACCTAGCTCTTGATGCCAATTGTGAAAAACTAAGGGGGGGGGGTGGAGATTGTTTTCTTTGGTTATATTGCCTTTTAAAATTTGTTCAAAACTTTTTGCGAAATGGTTAGGATTTGGATATTTGATTATGATCTATGTGATCAAAATGCAAGTAAAGAGAGAAGTATAGAAAGCGATATCCAGGTCAAAAGTATTTAGTTGGTTCGCAACAAGGACACCTTCCTGCCCTACTTACTCCCCGAGTCACCTACTCGAGAGTTTGTTAAACACTAGTCACCAATCTCCTTTCATGGAGAGGAAGCCTCACAACGTGGTTACACTTCTTGTACATACAAAGATAATCACCGGATTCTTCACACGATAGAATCAATATCAACACTACTATACTTGGTATACAACTAACAATGATATTCACAGCTATAAACTACAGCAATATGATCTTGAAGGAGTGATGGAGATCGAACACAAGGTACTTGTGACTTGGTCGTCTCGAACGCGTATTTTGAAATTTCTTCTTTGAAGGAAATTACCTACACAAGACTAAAGAAAGATATACAAGAAATAGAGAGAGAGATATGATGATATTCAGAGAGTATTTAGATGATGGATGATGTGTGAAGACATGATTAAATGGCTTGGTATTTTAGCCACATAAATCTTTACCTCGTAGCCCGGTTCTTCTAGTGCTATTGAAGAACGGCACCGGCAGCCAAAAGCAAGGGCACCAGCCTACAGTAACCAAATCCGAATTTTGATTTGCAAAATATTAAGAGATCATGTGTAATCTTGTAAGATTGCCCTTGGATTTGCTGTATTTGATTAGGTCATGAATGATGTAATTAATCTAGAGTGTAAAAAAACATTTTATGTATAAAATCATACACTTTTTTTGTGACACTTTATGTTTTTCTACAAGATTAAGTTTTTAGGGATAGTAAGAGATTTGAGAATGATATTTTTACTATGTTTTGTCATTAATAAAACTTATTGCTAATCTAGGAAGATCGTGAGATAAGATCGTGAGATAAGATCGTGAGATAATCATTTGTACGGTTTTTATTTGCATTAAAAATACTCCCCTTTTTGTGGATGACAAAACACTAGTTTTAAAATGCAAGAAATTGATTTACTGGTTTTAGGTGTATTTTAAACTAGTTCTTTCTCCCCCTTTTTGTCGAAACAAAAAGATGGAATGCTTTGTATGTAAATTGGAAAGATTGGCAAGACGGAAAGCTCCCTTTAAAAAATGCTAAGGTAGCTACAAAACAAATATGTTAGAAATACTGAGAGGTGCTCCCCCTTGCTTTGTGAGTACCTACAAAGAAAAGTTAGAGGTCCAAGAAATAGAAGAACACACTGTAGTACCGGCCAGCCGGTTCTGTTCTGTCAATGGAACCGGCTTGTTGTCGGACATAACCGGCTGACTTATGAAAAGTCAAAGTCTACGAATTTTGAACATAAGTTTGAATGATCATGAGATAACAATTGATATAGCACAACTATTATTTTTATTAAAGATAACATAAAAGACATTACAATAAGACAAGAGATTCTTAACGAAGATTCCTAATGGATCTATTATTTTGTTCTACTTCTTAAGTCTTATTATTAGATGTTGTGCTGAGTAGAATAAACCATTTAGGCGGTCGAGAATGTGGTTGAGAATGAATCTCATTTCTCCTTGGAGATTGTCAACTAAGACTTGAGTTCTTTGGCAATGTTCATAAAACATTTCATGGGTGAGCATGGGAAAAGGATTGTTAGGTCCTAATGGCGGAAGTGGTGGGACGATTAAAGGTAGATTTGGTAAACATTGAGGTGGAAATGGTGGGATAGGTGGTTCTAAGTTTGGAGTTGGCGAGGGGAAGGTTGAATCAATAGGTGGAATAGGAGGAGGTGCATTTGCCATTCGTTTAATAATATAAAAAGATGGTCGAGGTGGTGGAGGTGTTGTATGTTGATTTGGGAGGAAATCATCAAGAGAGTTAAGGAAATCTTGAAGAGAATTTAGTGGACTGGAGAACAAGAGTTCTATGGGATCAAGGTTGATGGCAAGCGGTGATGTGAGCTTGGATGGTTGGGTAGGTGAGAAAGATGTGTGAAAATATGATAAATGGCTTGGTATTTATAGCCAAAAACTTTACTATAGCCCGGTTCTTCTGCTGCTATTGAAGAAGGGCACCAGTAGCCAAAAGCAAGGGCACCGGCCTACAATAACCAAATCTGAATTTTGATTTGAAAAATCTTGAGAGATCAGGTGTAATATTGTAAGATTGCCTTGGATCAGTAAGTGATGGTGAATGATGTTTGTTACTATGTTTTGTCATTAATAAAACTTACTGCTAATCTAGGAAGATCGTGAGATAAGATCGTGAGATAATCATTTGTTACCGGTTTATTTGTATTAACATTTCTTGCCAGTTCTTCAAAAATGGTAGCAGTTGGCAAACAATCCATACCTTCAGCATCTTCTAATTGAAGATCTCTTCTTATAGTTGATTCAGTGATGACAATCTTCTTCCCATCCACTAGGGCTTGCAATTGTACTTCTCCATTAACAGTTTTCACCTTTACAGTAGACCAGAACTATTCAATGCACGATGTATATGTTGTAGGATTAATAGTTAAAGCATAATTGATAGGGTTTGCATTCTGAAAATCTACTATCTCCTCAAACCCAGTACTTTCAGTGGGTTTCTCCAAAAATACAACCAAATTATGAGTATCAGCAAACTTTGGGTCGTTATTGTGATGGGTTTTGATGATGAATGATGAAATTGAGTTAGGGTTTGTGATTTTGTAGTATATGATTGAATGAAATCGATTAAATAAGTGATTGAAACCCTTGATCGAAGTATTTTTGAAAACACCCTCAACAACATTAACGTTCACTAGCAGTTGTAAGTTGATGCCTAGCAGCATTTACTTTCAACAGTAGTAGTAAGTTTTTGCCTAGCAGCATTAACTTTCAACAGCAGTAGTATGTTATGCCTGACTGTATTAACTCATTCAACGAGCCAGTTTGTAAGTTATGCCTAGCAGCATTTACTTTTAACGCTGTAGTGACCCAGCACAGTGTAGTAAGTTATGCCTGAGTAGCATTAACTTTTGAGTGTTACCAGCATTAATCTCCAATTTTTTTTTTTTCCCTATTTCATAAACTGTTTTACCATCATCAAATTAACATTTCGGCTCACAAAAATTCTCTGTCTATTTTTAATTTCTCTCAATTCTTTTTACTCACAATTCTCTCTATCTGTTTTTGCTTTCTCTCAATACTTTTTGCTCACATTTCTCTCTTTCTGTTTTTGCTTTCTCTCAATTCTTTTCGCTCATATTTCTCTCTTTCTGTTTTTGCTTTCTCTTAATTCTTTTTGCTCACATTTCTCTCTTTCTGTTTTTTCTTTCTTTCAATTCTTTTTGCTCACATTTTGAGACACTAAAGAGGTTAAATTTAACTCTTCTTACAAAATTAACATTCTCAATCTAAAATTACCAGTTTTGATTGTACCTCTTCCTGTGATTTCCCCTCCTTTGGGGTTACCTCCAAAGGCAACATATCATCCATTAATTTATTCAAAGTCAGTAAGATAGGACATGTTCCCTGTCATGTTCCTTGAGCATCCACTGTCAATCACACCTTTTTCCTCTAAATCTTGTTGTAGATTGCCCTGCACATAAGGTAAGAAAATTAGTATCATTTGGGGACCCCAGCCATCACTGACTTGGATCTGCCTTGTGCATCAATATATTCAAATATTTTAAATCTCATTGATGCACTGGTGTGTTTGGAAACATGATCTACAACATTAGTTTTTGGTTTCCAAACCCAACAAGCTAAGGCCTTGATGTGAAGCTTTAAATTTATAAGACTGAAAATACCGGACAATTAAATGGAAACACACGGGTAAAATTATAAGCCACGTATGTAGTATAATCTTTTTAGGTAAGACCATGTCGTCTCACAGGGATTAGAGTAGTGTTCAAATAACCAGAAAGAAAATAGACTTTAACAACTTTGAAAATACTTTAGTTTTACCAATGATAAAAACTATGACTACTCGGATAGTTAAAAATAACTTACAAGTGTTGGAAATGATTTGACCTCGAATATAGGACTTTAATTTATAAAAATGATTTCTCATCAAAAAACGTTTTCACAAACTAACATGGTTAACTTAAGACTTATATTTAGTTAACTGGACCAAATGTGTCCAGCTCAATTAATTCAGTTACTAGTATATCAAAGCTTATTTGTTTATCAATTTACGAAAGTGGATTTCTCGGCACAAACGATAAAGACCATAGACAAATCTTTAAAACCACATAGATCATAACGGGTCTTTCGACCTATACCGATATGATTATATAATTCAAGTTGATAAGCAAAACTGACAAGATAAGATATAATAGGATCGCAACATAAGCTTGAGATTAAAGAGATCAAGATCATACCAAACACTTATTCATTATCATAACATCATCGAGTAGTCATGAGAGATTTAGCCTCTCATGGCTAAGGAGTTCATAACAAAAGTAGACTTAACATAAACTTCCATTATTTCAATAACTAAGTTGACAACCGTCTTCGTTCTTGATCGTTAGATCTTTATTCTTCAAAGGTAGTGGTGTTTTTTGGTGTTTTTATGGATGAGGGACAAAAGGATTGGTGTGTGTGTGAAGAAGAAGATTTGTAGAATGAGAGAGGAGTGGGAGGAATGAATTGAAAGTGAAATTTTGTCCTCTATTTATAGGCTGAATTTGGGTGAAAAGTGCGGCGCACACAAGAAATTGTGCGACGCACTTGGTGATTAAATGCGATAGTATTAAATGCTGATTGAAGAAGTGCGGCGTACTAGGTAATATCTGCGGCGTACTTAGTGTGTTAATGTATTTGCATTAAAGTCTTCATTTATTTCTTCTCATCAGATGGAAAGTGCGGCGCACTTAGGTATAAGTGCGGTGATTTTCGGCTATATAGGTAAGTGCGGCGTACAATAGTGGAGTGCGGCGCACATCTTGTACTTTTAGCTTGAAATCTTTTCTTCTCTTTGTATTTGTCTTTCAAAGTGCGTAATTTCTTGAGTTTTAGTTAGTAGTGTCTTCAAGTGAACCTGCAAGCAATTTAAACTATTAAGTATCGAAAGTTCACGAGAAATGATAAAATATATACAAATAACGCCATAGAAAACAAGTATAATTTGGGCATTATCATTGATCATAAAAATGTTATTTTTCAAAAAAAAATTATTTAACTTTATTTAACTTTATTTAACTTTTCTAGTTTATCTCCCTCCCACACTTTATATGAACATTGTCCATAATGTGAAATATTATAGAGAAAGATAAAATGGAAAAGTGAAATAATATTTCTCACTTATGAAGAATTACTTGAATCTTTTGTTTTTCGTCATTTTCGTCTCGCGTCCTTCTTTCTTCTTTTCCTGTTACAAATATAAATATAGCACACACAAATAATAATAATAATCCCAATTAATTATTTGAAGAAAGTACGATAATATTGTTTTAAATGCCAACATAGGCATTTTACACACCATAGTAGTGATAATAATATTATTGTTTTTAAGGAAATTGTTTTAAAAACATACGTGACCCAAACATGCGGTCATGCAACCAACTTGTGTCATCTCGACACTACTCATCATCATCCTGTTGCTGCTGCTGGTACTGCGGTGGCTGAGGTGGGTACTGCTGATAATACTGATCATACTGTGACTGAGCATATCTAGGTGGGTTATATGCTCTCTACAAGTCAACACTATAAACTCCAGCTATGTGCTCAAATACTCTAGCATACCTATCCTAATGATATGACTGCCTATAAAACATCCTCTCAATCGCCCCCTGGCGTATCTCCATATTACCCATCCTCTCGTACAAGTCTTGCATCGATGCTCTCGGAGGTCTAGGGATGCCAACTCTCGGCACACCCGACTGCGGATCCTCAGGAATTAGTCTACCCTCAGAGTTGATCAACTCTCTCAGTGTAGTCGTATCCAAATCTCTACAATAAATCAGAGCACTCAAACTCCTTAGCACCACATCAGGCAACACCCTCGCTTTCCTAGCAATCTTCGTGATAAACTGTCCACAACAAATCTGACTCTCCTTTTGAGTACTAGCTCCTTTTCTCTTCATCCACCTCGCAATCAACCAAGCCACATCCGCGTACCCATTTTGATATCTAGCATCAAACATACTTAATAGCCACAAATCATTCTTTTGTATCTTGTCATACCCAGTAGTCCTTTGGCACAAACCATAGGTGATCATCTTATGAACCACCCTCAAAATTGGGTTCCTGATAGTAGAGGTATGACTCCTTGACAAACCCAAATTCTCCTCTCTACTAATGCTTAACCAATACTCCTGGGTATTAAAATGATCATCACTATGCAAGCCTCTTTGAAAATAGACATCAAATCCATCCTTCTCAAGCTCATCAGCATGATACAATCCCAATCTACGAGCAAATTTCAACAAAGTTAAATTGTGAGCATGTCCGCCAAGTCTAAACTTGATTATCTTCTTGGTTTGCAATTCATCGTCAGCACAAACTTCATCAAATTCATAGGTTGAATAAAACTCGTGGCAAAGCTCTGGATAAATTGGTTCTTTGGTGTTAAAAGCTCTTATCCATGCCATATAAGTGAATATTTCTTTATTAGATTCAGCTTCACGCAACTTAATCCTCAACATATCATCAATTTCTCTATCACGTCCCATTCTATTAAGTACATCCTAATTTATGACACACGACGAGTAAACATGTCTAGGAAGCAAGTTTGCTAATTTGGTGTTATACCTAGACTTCGCCTCATTGTTGCAACCTTCCCATAGTAAGAACTCATGATGAACTTGTGGAAGCAATACCTCTTCCACTGTTTCATATTGTCTAGAGCGTTTGGATCTAGATGATCCGGATTCAGCATCGTTTCCTCCCATAGTCTACACATAAAAAACAATCAACAATACAATGTATAATTATGTTAGAACTGATTTGGTATAAATGGTCAAGGTTTTGATTGTTTTGCAAACGTTCTGTGACTTTCTGGTGTAAAATGTGTGGCGCACTTCATAGAAGTGCGGCGTACTTCTTGGAAATTTAGCAAAGTGCGGCGGCTTTATCCTAAAACCGGCGTACTTTCTGGGCTGGTTAAAATAATTTCGAATTTTATGATTTTCCAACAATTTATTTTAAAGATAAATTCATAATATGAACATTACTATTAGATTTAGCAATATTTCAACATGCATTTTGATAAATAACTCCTAAATATCATAATTTAATGGGTTAATTGTGCATATCAAACATGGATTTGATTTTCCCTAATCTAATTATAAACAACCCTAATTAACAAGTTTAGGAATGATATCAACATACCCTAGGCATGATCAAGCACTTGATGGATTGATACTTGAAAATTTTTCTTCTTATTTTTGTAAGAACCCCGGTGGTTTTGGTGAATGTGTGAGTTTTTATAATGTTCAGATATTGTTTAATAAGTTTTATATAAGAAAATTGCCACAAAGTACGGTGCACTTCACTGAAGTGCTGCGTAATTTGCCTATTTTACTAGAATATATATATTTTTTATTTTTATTTATATATGTACAATAAACTTACCTAGCACATTTCATTATTTAAACACAATTATAACATAAACTTTCAATCCATCATACTGACTCAATATTAATATTTATCATTAACTCGGACTAATGTTCGTACATCAAGTGTAATCCCTTATGGATTTATACAAATGATTTTATTTTTGACTCAACAAGAAAAGTAAAATAGATTAGGAGTAAATGAATTTCCTCCCTTATTCCCACTCAATCCAATATTTCACTCAACAAACCAGTTAGGTGACATAATGTCACTCAACTTATGATATTTTGATAATTTCCGGTTTGTTTTCTTGGTTGTGAACCCTTGCACAAAAATATTCCCATATGGGTCAGTCACCCTTATCTCAGTAAGCAACTGTCCTTTTGCTTCCTCTTTATTAGTATAACAACCCTTGTAATCTGGTTTCCAGTTAACGTGTTGCAATGGTGCAGGTAATGAACCAAGGAAACTAACGGCCTTTTTCCAAACACTAATCTTCCGGAATGGGTTAATGACTGCTTGTAGAGCTAATGATCGCTCAGCTGGATCGTTACAATTCAGATATGCTGCTGGTTTTGGACCATAAATTGGTGCTCCAAACTTATTTCTCTTAATTTCATACTCTTCTTCGTCATCGCTATCGCTCTTTGCGGTCCTTAGAACATCAGATCTTGCGGCACGGAAAGTTTGATGACAGATCCATCAAAAGTTAAGAAAAGTATTTCTGGGGTATTAACTATGCCACCAATTGTATATATGAATCCCCGACCAACTACTATCGGTGCATCTTGGTCAATTGGTATATCCAAGATCAGAAATTTAGCAATTATGGTGGTGACTCCTACTGGCA
This sequence comes from Tanacetum coccineum, assembly GCA_026074375.1. Taxonomy (NCBI): domain Eukaryota; kingdom Viridiplantae; phylum Streptophyta; class Magnoliopsida; order Asterales; family Asteraceae; genus Tanacetum; species Tanacetum coccineum. Next base: position 106,662 of record BQNB010001903.1, on the reverse strand, counting down.
AAGAACATTAGTAAGTATTCCCATAGCTTCTGCTTGGGTATGATTAATCATTGTGATCCTTTTGTCAACCTTTTTTATCTCTTCTCTTCCTAACTGCTCATATATCCGATAAGGCATGGTATTGATATCCGACCCAGTGCCGACCAGTGCATTTTCGTTGATCTTACCCTTAAGTCTGATAGGAAATATAAATGCTTCGGGGTCATCTCTCTCTTCAACGCTTTGCCTTTGACTTTCTTTATTGCTTCCTCTTCTTCTTTCACAATCATTCCATCTAATTCCACTTCGTCCTTCCAAATCTCATCGAGCACTTTCTTGTACTTGTCATGATAAGCCATTGTCTCAAGTACTAGTCTCACTTCCTCTAACAAAGCAAACTTCTAGCTAATTCTAAGTGCCAATGCTTCCTTCGCTGCCTCTTCTTGAGTCAAATGCCTCCCAGTTGACGAAGATGTCTCGATATCTGGGAGAACAAGTTAAGATTCTCTATTGATCTCTTCTTATTATGGCTACTTTTCCCCATCTTACATACAAACGGCGGAAGTTCTTCTCCATCTAACTGTGGTATATCATCAAAGATGAAATCAAGTAACTGATCCCAATCATCCATACTCTTTTCTGTCTTCTCATAATCATCTACGAACTGATCCTCTACGGGATAAACAGTGATCACCCCGCTACCAAAGTCAACAATGCCATTAACTAGCCTCATGAACGACCTTCCAAAAATAACCCCAGGCTCTGCATCATCTTCCTTTGGATTAATTATAAACTTGACAAAGTAGAGTTCTCCCTTCAAGGCAACAATGAGCTCTTTTTTCACTACCTTGTTTCCTTTCTTAACCTCATAATCTAAACATAGCTTCACTATGTATTCATTTGATATCAAGTTTTCATCAAGTCCTAAATTAATCTCACCATCGTATGCTTCCAAGCCATTCACGAAGCATGGTGCAATATACAGTTCACTTACTTCGTCCGTCTCCATTTTGTAAAAAGTAAGTGCTTTTGTCACTTTCTTTTCCTTACTACCAACTGTGTCTGTGTACTCGGGAGCATTCCAATCTCCATGTCCCTCAACTTTTTCATTTGATGATCCATAAACGTTCTCTCCTAGGAAAATCCTTCCAAGACTCGATGTTGGGTCCATAATTCTTATAAATAGCACAACATTAGAACAACCATTAGTCGGTTAGTTAAAATAGATAATAGTAGCTTTTTACACTTACACATTATCAACAAACAGATAACAATTTTTAATTTAAGCAATTTCGTATAAAAATGAAGAAACAAGCATTATGTTTGGTTCCAGCTAGGGAGGTGCGGCGCACTTTGAATAAAGTGCGGCGTACTTTCTGAGTTTTTTCAAATCCTTTGTAATTTTTTAGAAAAACCGGCGCACTTTGGAGTAAGTGTGTCGTACTTTTAAAATTACTAGTTTTTAAATTTTTAAAACTTTTAATTTTAGTATTTTTGTATTTGTTATTTTCATAATATCTACAAAACATAGCAAATATCAGGTTTTTAAGTATATTCATTATCATATAGTTTTGATAAAAAATTTAAGTCTTTTAAGGTTTTTATTTCCTTTTTGCAGGCAGTCAAAGCAACATTTAACAATTAAGAAATACATGTAGGCTTCCAGAATTTCAATCAAATAAGCTATGAAGTAGTTCTTTTTTATTTTTCTCATTTTAATGTTCAAATTACGAATATACAAGATTTTGACGATTATGAATATTAGGAATAAATTCCACATTTTAAATGGTCAAATCACAGTTTATAGGGTTTTGAGGTTTCAGTTTTGATGTCCTCCTCTTTTTGAAAACGGGTACTGTTTGTGAAAAATGCAGGAAGTGCGGCGTACTTGGTATAAGTACGGCGTACTTTCTATAATTGTAGAAAAACCGGCCCACAATGGTTTTGTGCGGCGCACTTTCTATAGAAAATTGGTTCAGTTTGCCAGAAAACTATACGGTGATTTTTGAAAATTTGGTTTGTAACACAATAATGACTAATTCAAGAATGATTTCAATCCCCGGAAACGGCGCCAAAAACTTTGATGTGTTATAAAAGCTTTAAATTTATAGTTCTAGTTTTATCCGATTTCCAACTAACACACAGGTAAAGTATAAACTCCCGTTTATAGTATAGGTTAAGGGTAAGACCATGTCTTTCCTCGGGATTGGTTATTCTAAAAAGTTCGATTGTATTACGAAAAGGATTATCTTATAGACTGTCACAATCTAAAGATAATTGATAACACAACTTCAAGATTATAAAAGCAATGTTTATTCGGGAAACAAGAGTAATGGAGGATAACTTGGGATGATGATAAATTCATGAAATTAAGTATAATCAAAGGAATGAACGGGTAGCTTATTCAGTAGATTGTCTATTAAACATAATAAAGAATCCTTTCGGCCTTTAATCTTAATTATGAAAAATGCTTTAAGATTGGTTCACGTTTGGAAATAACAAATATAAACTTTCTTAACCAAGTTCGTTAGACACGAGGTTAAGCATTAAACATTTATATATTTGGGATGATGATCATTTTATTAGCTAATTCTCACAAAGCTAATACGAGTTGTCGTAGACAAACAACTAGAAATCAAACACCAAGTCGAAGCCTTTTGACCTATTCCCGAACTTAGTGAATGATCAAATGATGATCAACAATCCAAATATCTAAATATCAAGTTCATATTTATTATTAACCAAAGATCATTAGTCATCCCGAATTAATCCATATTACTCCATAAATCCCAAATAAACATAAATAAATTACTCCACATTCATAGCAATAAAACACATAACAAGCATGTTAGATTCAGAAAACATAATATTCAAGGAGAGAAACATGTTTATACCGATTCCAAAAGCAAATTATATTGATTTTCAAGAGTTTCCTTCGAACAATGATTATAACAACCTGGAAATTCAACTAACAACTTCTATTCAGAGATTTCCAAGATCAAAAGTATCTTTTTTCTTGATGATTGTAACCCGGAATGATGAAGATCAAGATGATACTTCAATAATTCCACTAAAACTTCTTCCTAACTTTCCTATACTTCTCTTGATCAAAGATGTAGTGAATTGAGATGATAATAGAATGATTTTAGATGCTCTTAGCCCTGAATTTCGTGGCCTACTTATAGGTAAAGATGGTGCTTCAGTTGTAGAAATTAGAGGAGTGAAAGGTTGCACAATCATTGCAATCATTTATGATTTTGGAGTAACTGCGGGAGAAGTGCGCCGCACAATATAAATTGTGCACCGTACTTGGTGTTTATATAAATTGCATTTAACCCGCCATGAGGTACACCTCACTTAGGGTAAGTGCACCGCACTTTGGCCTTGTTTATTAATTCTTCATTAGATTCGCTTCTAGATTCTTCTTTTAACGACTGTTAGTGCATTCAACGGAATACCTTTGCACATTTAGTCCTTTTCTTCATTATTGGTCCTGAAACAATTTTTACACAACAAACAAAACCAATCTTATGCAATTATTTTCATGCGTTAACATAATATATTTTTATAGATCATAATACTAATTTTATATATATATATATATATATATATATATATATATATATATATATATATAACTTATTTCGTGGGATATGTTATGTATATTTAGAGCGTTATCAAATCCCCCATACTTAGCTTATTGCTTGCCCACAAGCAATCAAAAGCGAAAACATTTAATTTAGTAAAATAGATTAATGATCACAAGCATAGATTACACGACAAAGCAACTCATGAATTTTTATAGATAAGATTCTCTTCACTCTCGCTCAATTTAGTAAAATAGATAGTAAACGAAAGTCACTCATATGCGAAGTCATGAAATGTTCAAATTACCATAGGTTTGTACAAGAAACTAAACTTCACCGACATGGCGTAAGCACCAAACATAAATATCAAAAGAGGCCATTTACTTAGTGATATTATTTATTTTTTATATTTGTTGAAAAAGGTTTATAATAAAATCATAATCCACCTCATCCATAATGTAAACAACTATTCCTTCACTTTATCACTTTTTTTTACCGAACTTTGGCTTATTTTTGCCTTATTTCACTTTAACTTGGGAGAAAATTTTTTCCCCATACTTAGGATAAGCACACTACTTCAAACGAACTTAGAAGTTTGCAACCTTCGCACTTTATTTTAACAGCACTACCAGCATTTACGCTCTTTGATTCGTACGGGTAAAATTTCAGATAATTTAATTCAAAAGCTTTTTGAACAAAGTTATTAGATACTTATATTTATATTTTATCACCTCTTAATCAGTAAAATGTTTATAACACGCGAACGTGTTCCTATTGCGGTCTCATAAAGATTTCAAGCACAAGTTATAGAATTAACAAATCACCGTCACACTCATATAATTTTAAATCGATACCAATGCTCCAGAAAAGGCGACAAACTACAAATACACAGCCGTAACGACGGATGAGATACTCGCAGTCGCAATCAAACCTTAACTCGATAAAGCTAAAGATAAAAATCATCTTAGGTATCAAAGATGGATACCCGAATTCTTAAGATCTAAACCTCACAATTTTAATTTTGGGTGGTATAAATATGCTAGTTATGTTATCAATCCAGAGTCAGATTGCTTGTATGTGATAATGAAAATGTTATTTTTCAAAAAATTTATTTAACTTTATTTTACTTTTCCAGTATCTCCCCCACACTTAATATGAACATTGTCTCTAATGTGAAATATTAAAGAGAAAGATAAAATGAAAAAGTGAAATAATACTTCTCACTTAAAACACACGTGACCCAAAACATGCGGTCACATAACCAACTTGTGTCATCTCGACACTACTCATCATCATCCTGCTGCTGCTGATATTGCAGTGGATACTGTGGTGGCGGAGGTGGGTGCTGCTTATAATACTGATCATACTGCGGCTGAGCATAACCAGGTGGGTTGTAGGATCCCTACAGTGGAACACTGTAAACTCCAGCCATATGCTTAAAAACTCCCTGGTACCTGTCTTAGTGATATGACTGCCTATACTCCATCCTCTCTATAGCCTCCTTGCGTATCTCCATACTGCCCATCCTATCATACAAGTCCTGCATCGATGCTCTCGGAGGTCTAGGAATACCAACTCTTGGCACACCCGGCTGTAGATCCTCAAGAATTAGTCTACCCTCAGAGTTGATCAACTCTCTCTCAGTGTAGTCGTATATAAATCTTTACAATAAATCGGAGCACTCAAACTCCTTAGCACCACATCAGTCAACACCCTCGCTTTCCTAGCAATCTTCATGATAAACTGTCCACAACAAATCTGACTTTCCCTTTGAGTACCAGCTCCTTTTCTCTTCATCCACCTCGCAATCAACCAAGTCACATTCGCGTATCCATTTTGATGTCTAGCATCAAACATGCTCAATAGCCATAAATCATTCTTCTGAATCTTATCATACCTAGTAGTCCTTTGACAAAAGCCATAGGTGATCATTTTGTGAATCACCCTCAAGATTGGGTTCCTGGTAGTAGAGGCATGACTCCATGACAAACCTAAATTAACCTCTCTACTAATGCTTAACCAATACTCTTGAGCGTTAAAATTCTCATCACTATGCAAGTCTCCCTGAAAATACACATCAAATCCATCCCCCTCAAGCTCATCAGCATAATACAATCCTAATCTACAAGCAAACTCTAATAAAGCTAAATTGTGAGCACGTCCGCCAAGTCTAAACTTGATTATCTTCTTGCTTTGCAATTCATCGTCAGCACAAACTTCATCAAATTCATAAGTTGAATAAAACTCGTAGCAAAGCTCCACACAAATTGGTTCTTTGATGTTAAAAGCTCTTATCCACGCCACAAAAGTGAATATTTCCTCATTAGATTTAGCTTCACGCAACTTAATCCTCAACATATCATCAATTTCTCCATCACATCCTATTCCATTAAGTACATCCCAATTTACTACACATGACGAGTAAACATGTCTAGGAAGCAAGTTTACTAGTTTGGTGTTATACCTAGACTTCGCCTCGTTATTGCAACCTTCCCATAGTAAGAAATCATGATCAACTTGTGTAAGCAATACCTCCTCTATGGTTTCAAATTGTCGAGAGCATTTGGATCTCGATGATTCGGCTTCAACATCGTTTCCTCTCGTAGTCTACACATAAAAAATAATCAATAATACAATGTATGGTCATGTTAGAACTAATTTGGTATAAATGGTCAAGGTTTTGATGGTTTTGCAAACATTCTGTGACATTCTGATGTAAAATGTGCGGCGCACTTCTTTGAAGTACGCCGTACTTCTTGGGATTTTAGCAAAGTGCCGAGGTTTTATCCTAAAACCGGTGTACTTTCTGGACTGGTTAAAACAATTTTGATTTTTTATGATTTTCCAACAAATTATTTTAAAGATAAATTCATAATATGAAAAGTATTTTAGATCTAGCAATATTAAGAATGCATGTTGATAAGTAACTCCTAAATATCATAATTCAATGTGTTAATTGTTCATATCTACCATGGATTTGATTTTCCCTAATCTAATTATAAACAACCTAATGAACAATAAGTAAATTAACAATAAACAAGTTTATGAATGATATTAACATACACTAGGCATGATCAAGAACTTGATGGATTGATCTTTTTGAAAATTTCCTTATTTTTGTGAGAAACCCGGGGACTTTGTGTTAGTGTGTGAGTTTTTATAATGAGTTAAATCGTGTTTTGTAAGTTTTATATAAGAAAACCGCCACAAAGTGCGGCGCACTTCCCTGAAGTGCGGCGTGCTTTCCTATTTTTTAGAAATTATATGTTTTTTTATATATATAGATTACACAAACTTGCTTTGCACACTTCATAATTTAAATATAATCATAAATTTTCAATCCATCATACTGACTTTAATATTTATCATAGATCGGACTAATGTCCATACATCAAATATAATCCCTTATGAATTTATACAAATGATTTTATTTTGACTCAAATAAAAAAGTAAAATAGATTAGGAGTACATAAATTCCATCCTTTATTCCAACTCGGCCTAACTTTTTAATCCATAAACCAATTGGGTGATATAATGTCACTCAACTTATGATATTTTGACAACTTCCGGTCTGTTTTCTTGGTTGTGAATCCTTGAATATAAATATTTCCATATGGATTAGTCACCCTCATCTTAGTACACCATTGTCCTGTTGCTTCTTCTTCTTTAGTATAACAACCCATATAATCAGGTTTCTAGTTAACGTGCTTTAATGGTACGGGTAACGAACCAAGGAAACTAACAGCCTTCTTCCAAACATTAATCTTCTGGAATGGGTTATTTACTATTTTTATTGCTAACGATCGCTCAATTGGATCGTTACAATTCAGATATGGTGTAGGTTTCAGACCATATATCGGTGCTCCAAATTTATTCCTTTTTATCTCATACTTTTCCTCGTCATCGCTATCACTTTCTGCGTTTCTCATAATATCGGATCTTGCAGCACGGAAGGTTTGATGACAAAATCCATCAAAAGTCGAGAAAAGTCTCTCTGGAGTATTAACTATGCCGCTAATCGTACGCAGGAATCCCCGACCAACTACTATTGGTGCATCACGGTTGATTGGTATATCCAAGATTAGAAACTTAGCAATTAAGGTGGTAACCCCCACCTGACAAAGAACATTAGTGAGTATCCCCATAGCTTCTGCCTGGGTATGATTAATCATTGTAATCTCTCTGTTGACCTTCTTCATTTCTTCTCTTCCTAACTGCTCATAAATCTGGTAAGGCATGGTATTGATATCCGACCCAGTATCAGCCAATGCATTTTCGTTAACCTGGCCCTCCAATCTGATAGGAAATATGAATGCTCCAGGGTCGTCTTTTTCTTTTAACGCCTCACCTTTAACCTTTTTTATTGCTTCTTCCTCTTCTTTCATAATCATTCCATCTAATTCTACTTTTTCTTTCCAAATCTCATCAAGCACTTTCTTGTATTTGTCATGATAAGCCATTGTCTCAAGTACTGGCCTTACTTCTTCTAATAAAGCAAACTTTTGGCTAATTCTAAGTGCCAATGCTTCCTTCGCTGCTTCTTCCTGAGTCAAATGTCTCCCAGTTGACGAAGATGTTCCTATATCTTGATAGAACAAGTTAAGATTCTCCATTGCCCTCTTCTTATTGCGGCTACTTTTCCCCATTTTGCACACAAACGGCGGAAGTTCTTCTCCACCCAATAGTGGTATATCATCTAAGTTAAAATCAAGCAATTGGTCCCAATCATCCATGCTCTTTTCTTCTTCTTCAGTATCTTTCAAGAATGGATCGTTATCAGGGTATATTGTGATAGTTCTAGCCCCGAAATCAGTAATTGCTTTGGTCATACATAGGAATGATCTTCTGAAAATCACCCCAAGTTCAACATCATCTTCTTCTGGGTTGATAATTGTTTTCACAAAAAAGATCTCACCTCTTAGTGCAACAATGAGCTCTTTCTTAACTATTTGTTTCCTTTTTTAACTTCATGTTCCAGGCATAATTTTACTGCATATTCATTCGAGATCATGTTCTCTTCCACTCCAAGATTAATCTCCTCATCATATGCTTCTAGCCCATTAACAAAACAAGGTGCCACGAATCTATCACTATTTTTTTCGGTATCCATTTTGTGAAAAACCATAGCTTTTGTTTCCTTCTTTCCTCCACTGTTAGCAGTGTCTTGATACTCTGGAGAATCCCAGTCTCTAGATCCTTCAATCTTGTCACTCGAGATTTCAACAACGTTTTCTCCTAAGCAAATTTTTCCAAGACTCGAATTGGGATCCATAACTCTTATAAAATAAGACAACATTAAAACAACCATTAGTGGGTTAGTTAAAATAAATAACAATAACTTTTTACATTTACATATTATCAACAAACATATAACATCTTTTAGTTCAAGAAATTTTCGTATAAAAACAAAGAAACAAGCATTATGTTTGGTTCCAAAAAGGTAAGCGCGGCGCACTTTAGAAAAAGTGCGGCGTACTTTCTGAGTTTTCTCAAATCCTTTGTTATTTTTCAGAAAAAACGATGCACTTTGGAGTAAGTGCGCCATACTTTTAGAATTTTTAGTTTTTAAACTTTTAAAAGTTTTAATTTTAGTATTTTATATTTTTTATAATATTTGTAAAACATAGAAAATATCAGGTTTTTAAAAATATCAAGCATCATATAATTTTCAAGTTTCTTAAAGTTTTCGTTTTTATTTCCATTTTGCATGTAGTCAACGTTAAATAAGCAACACTTAGCAATCAATAGATACATGTAGGCATTCATAATTTCAAACAAATAAGATGTTAACAGTTCTTTTTGATTTTTTTAATGTACAAATTATGATAATACAAGATTTCAACAATTATAATCACAAGGAATAAATTCCTCATTTCTAAATTGTCAATTACAGTTTATGGGGTTTTAGGATTTTGGTATTGATGTTGATGTTCCTCTTCTCTTTTGGAAAACTGGTTTAGTTTGTGAAAAATGAAGGAAGTGCGGCGTACTTGGTATAAGTACGGCATACTTTCTGTAAGTGCAGAAAAACCGGCGCAAAATGGTGTTGTGTGGCGCACTTTCTGAAGAAAATTGGTCCTGTTTGCCAGAAAACTGTACGGCAATTTTGAAAATTTAGCTTGTAACACACTAATGACTATTTCAAGAATAATTTCAATCCCCGGAAACGGCGCCAAAAACTTTGATGTGTTATAAAAGCTTTAAATTTATAGTTCTAGTTTTATCCGATTTCCAACTAACACACGGGTAAAGTATAAACCCCGGTTTATAGTATAGGTTAAGGGTAAGACCAGGTCGTTCCTCGGGATTAATTATTCTAAAAAGGTCGATTGTATTATGAAAAGGATTATCTTATAGAATGTCACGATCTAAAGATAATTGATAACACAACTTTAAGATTATAAATGCAATGTTTATTCGGGAAACAAGAGTAATGAAGGATAACTTGGGATGATGATAAATTCATGAAATTAAGTATAATCAAAGGAATGAACGGGTAGCTTATTTAGTAGATTGTCTATTAAACATAATAAAGAATCCTTTCGGCCTTTAATCTTAATTATGAAAAACGCTTTAAGATTGGTTCACTTTTGGAAATAACAAATATAAACTTTCTTAACCAAGTTCCTTTGACATGAAGTTAAGCATTAAACATTTATATATTTGGGATGATGATCATTTTATTAGCTAATACCGAGTTGTCGTAGAAAAACAACTAGAAATCAAACACCAAGTCAGAGCCTTTTGACCTATTCCCGAACTTAGTGAATGATCAACTATCCAAATATCTAAATATCAAGTTCATATTTATCATTAACCAAAGATCATAAGTCATCCCGAATTAATCCATATTACTCCATAAATCCCAAATAAACATAAATAAATTACTCCATATTCATAGCAATAAAACACATAACAAGCATGTTAGATTCAGAAAACATAATATTCAAGGAGAGAAACATGTTTATACCGATTCCAATAGCAAATTATATTGATTTTCAAGAGTTTCCTTTGAACAATGGTTATAACAACCCGAAAATTCAACTAACAACTTCTATTCACAGATTTCCAAGATCAAAAGTATCTTTTTCTTGATGATTGTAACCCGGAATGATGAAGATCAAGATGATATTTCAACAATTTTAGTAAAACTTCTTCCTAACTTTCCTATACTTCTCTTGATCAAAGATGTAGTAAATTGAGATGATAATAGAATGATTTTAGATGCTCTTAGCCCTGAATTTCGTGGCCTATTTATACGTAAAGATGGTGCTTCAGTTGTAGAAATTAGAAGAGTGAAAGATTGCACAATCATTGCAATCATTTATGATTTTGGAGTAACTGCAGGAGAAGTGCGTCGCACAATATAAATTGTACGCCGTACTTGGTGTTTAATTAAATTGCATTTAACCCGCCATGAAGTACGTCACACTTAGGGTAAGTGCGCCGCACTTTAGCCTTGTTCATTAATTCTTCATTAGATTCTCTTCTAGATTCTTCTTTTAACGACTGTTAGTGCATTTAACGAAATACCTTTGCACATTTAGTCCTTTTCTTCATTCTTGGTCCTGAAATAATTATTACACAACAAACAACCAAACTTTGCAATATTTCATGCGTTAACATATATATTTAACATATTTTTGAAGGATATTTTATGTATATTTGAAGCGTTATCACATCGACAGTGGTCTTAGATGGTATGGCACCTTTTGAATCAAGAATTTGTCGAGTTGGAACTTCCAATCCATTAGAAAATAAGATTACCTCCTGCATTTTTGTTAAATATTGTTGAGGACACTTCATCAAGAGTTCTTTAAATCGCTCCCATGCTTGATAAAGGGTTTCATCTTGGTTCTTGCTGAAAGTATTTGATTTCCTCCATTTTCTTCGCAGTTCGAGAAGGTGGACAATATTTGCTTAGAAACTTTGTCTTTTGATCTTTCGAAGTTGTAATTGTACCAGATGGTATGTTTCCTAGCCAACGACTCGCGGCTCTAGTTAGGGACATAGGAAAGGCTCTAAGCATCACGTGGTCTTGAGTTATGTTAGGGATATAAAATAAATCGACAATCTCAAGGACTTTCTCAATGTGTTCGTTCGCATCTTCATGATCTGAACCGCTGAAGGTGTTGTCACGTAGTTCCTTAAGAAATTGTCCTTTTAGTTCAAATTGATCTTTGTCATCGATTTTAGGCCTAGCAATTCCTGATCCATAGTTAGCTCGGGTTTTGCTCATGTATTGTTCCATGGTTTTCGCCATTGTTTCCACAACTTCTTCCTCGGAATATTCTTCTAAATCAGAAAATAGATTGAATTTAGGTGATCTTGATTCATCAAGACTTAGTGTCTTGAGAAGCTTCCTAGATGATCAAAATTCTCGTTCCGGGTCATTAAAGGGCGTAAATAGTTCCTTTGTTGAACTCCTTGTCATGCACTACCTGAAACAAGGGATACACAATCAATAGGATAGGCTCAGGAGAAAGAAAATATAGATATTGGAAAATCGAATGCGAAAAACCAGTTCTTTCACTGTATCAGACGATCAATACGCCGTATTCAATGGATCTGAATACTCCGTATTAATCTTTTGATCGAATACCCTGTATTGGATATGAAAGTTGGATACGCCGTATCTAATGGAAGTGGATACGCCGTATCAGGTTATCGACCAGAACAGTGTATGGAAAACAATTAAACACACAAGACAATTAAACTAACAAATATACAAGCAAATATACAGAATTATACACTAATCTAAATTACACTAATCCTGAGGGTTAGGCTAATCTAATATTAAGAACCAAAATATCAAATAAAAATCAAGATTAAAGTTTTCACTCCCCGACAACGGTGCCAAAAACTTGATGTGTCGTTGTGTGGTTGTAATTTATGTTTTAAGTTTTAAATTTATATTTTGCCGACTTTACCAAAAACAACACTTTAACGGGCAGTGTACTCGGTTAGATGGGAGTTTTGTGGTAAGTAGGGTGTCGATCACTAAGAGCGAGAAACAATATTTCAATTTATTAATATTTTGGTTATCTAAACTAAGTTATGTTAAACCTATGTTAATCCTAAATCTAACAGATAAGGGGGGGGGGGGTTTCAGCCTGAGAGACCGGCACGGGTTTTGTGGTGACTTAAAATAATTCAAGACACAATAACGCACACAAGCAAATTGACAGAAGATAAAAGAGCGGTCTAGCCAAATATAAGAAAACTGTATTAGCCATGATTAATCCAATTAGAATGTTGGTTTGTTTATTTAGTGCAATGATTACTTATCTTGAGGCGGCATATCATTCTTAAGACTTAGGCGTTACTTCTTCCTAAGACCTAGATACGAAGAATTCTATCACAATTAAACGTATCCGCATAAAGCATCATTATTTGCTGATTATAATCTATCTTAGGGATTAAAGCAATGGTGATCTTTTTAAACCCTAGCTCATAGAGACTTTACCCACTTACTGCTTAAAGGCAATTCATACACTAGTAGTCCACTAACCAAGTCTTTACCAGTTAGTTGAGAACGTACTCGTTGATCCTAAGGGTCACCTGCCGGTCCAACTAAGCTCACAATCTAAAGGCAAAGATAGGTCATTATTCGTGATCCTATTGGTCTAGATGTATTAATCACTATATGGAGAGCCATCTCGGCATCTAGATTACTTGGTCCGTATCACTAGATCCAGTTGAATGATAGGTCGCATACATAAGCATGTAAACAAGTATAAACTAATAAACATAAACAAGCAATCAACGATAAATTAAGCAATTGATATAAACAAAACCAAACATTCAGATCTTCATAATAATGGCTAATACCTGAAGGTATTAGCTTTCAAACGTCATAATCAATACAAGAGTAATAATTTAGCAAAGGTAAAGTAACCGAGTTAATGAATGATACCAAAAACTAAGCGATTACAAGAGTATAGGAGATTACAAGTTGTTTCCTATGGAATTAGTTACTATGCTCGACCTCTTCTGCTCTTCTTCTCTTCTAAAAATCGACTTTTATGGTTAAGGTATCAAAAATATGATTTAGCACCCCGAAAACCCGTTTTTAGGTTTTCTATTTATAAGGTCTAGAATTTGGTCGATACGGCGTATTGACTGAGGTTAATACGACGTACCGGGGGGTTCTTAGAGTAGGGACCACGTTTGATATCTTCCAGAATATTTTATTACTATATCTTGAATACGGTGTATGGATCTTCTCTGGATACGGCGTATTGATCTTGTTCCTTCGTGGTCTTTAGTGAAGTGCAGGCACATATACGCCGTATCTTCCTTGATGGATACGGCGTATTGGATGCCAGAATCAGTTTCTTCATATTTCTTCATTTAAGCTCTAGAATGCGTGCCTTTTAGCTAATCTTCACCAAGTACTCCATAATTACTTCAATTCTCAAATACAAACGATTAAGTAACAATTCTTTGCAATAATTATACAGAATGGGGTTATTTACATGGGATAAATGATGCTATAAAATTAACGTTATTTGATGTCATCAGTTGATCCTGATCATCCTGAGAAAGTTTACCGTCTAAGGAAAGATCTATATGGATTAAAGCAAGCTCCAAGAGCCTGGTATGATAAACTCTCAAATTTCCTGATGTCCAAAGGTTTTACTAAAGGTACTATATACCCTACCCTATTCACGATAAGATACAGGAAGGACATTCTACTTATGTAAATTTACGTCGATGATATTATTTTCGGGTCTACAAACCCATAATTTTATAAAAGATTTGAAAAAATTGATGCACAGTAGATCTGAGATGTCCTTAATGGGGGAAATGAAATTCTTTTTAGGACTTCTGATCCACCAATCCCCATGAGGTATCTTTATCAACCAGGCCAAGTACATTTTAGAAATACTCAAAAAGCATGGTATGGAAAGATGTGAAAGCCTTGGTACACCATTGGCTACTAAACCTAAACTGGATGTAGACTTGAGTGGTAAACCCATTGTACCTAACATCTAGTAGACCAAACTTAGTGCAAGAAGTATGTTACTGTGCACGTTATCAAGCAAAATTAACAGAAAAGCACCTCAAAGAGGTTAAAATAATCTTTAGATACTTAAAGGGTACCATAAATATAGGACTCTTGTATCCAAAGGATTCTGGATTTGAACTAACCGCATTTTCAGATGCTGATCATGCCGGATGCATTGATACTCGCAAAAGCACTTCTGGAGGAATACAGTTTCTAGGTGATAAGTTAGTCAGCTGGATGTCAAAGAAGCAGGACTGCACTACAATGTCATCAGCAGAAGAAGAGTACGTGGCGTTATCTGCAAGTTGTGCTCAAGCAATGTGGATGAGGACACAACTTAAGGAATATGGCTTTGATTACAAAAAAATACCGTTGTACTGCGACTCTCAGTTAGCTATAGAAATCTCATGCAACCCCGTGCAGCACTCCCTACCAAGCACATCCATACTCGATACTACTTTATCAACGAACACGTTGAACGTGGTATAATTGAATTGTATTTTGTCAAAACTAAATACCAATTAGCTGATATGTTTATGAAAGCCCTTCCTCAAGATCGGTTTGAGTATCTTGTCAGACGGATTGATATGAGATGTTTGACTCCAACAAAACTGGAAGTTCTGGAGAATGAGACTGTTTGATATGTCATCAAACATCAAATTGTAAATATTTTTGAAAAAGAAAATGCAAAAATTTAAAACTTGTAAAACCAAATACAAAAATATAAAATTTCAAAAAGAAAATACAAAATTAGAAAATCAAAAATTTCAAAAAGAATCTTCTCGACATGTCTCTTTGAATCGATAATATTTACGTACCTAGAAATGTCGATTAACATTGGCATGGGTGTGTAAATAAAGTTCGAGCAAGAGTTCAAACGTTTCAAAACATGTCATTTCTAATTTTCTTTATGAATTATAGTAACATCAGACTGTAACTCGGGCTTAATGACAATGGCTTATGTGCACATCAATACATAACCCGAACTTCAAACAAAGGAAAATTTATCTATAAAGATAACTTATCCTAACAATGAGAAAATCAACTTTTCTCGGTCTTGAGCGGTTTACACAAGACATTCAAAGTTTTTGAGCTCAAGAAAAGGAAAGTGTATGCATAAGTGCATTTATCCTTAGCGTTAGAAGAGAAGTCTTCTAACATGTGGGGTTTCAAAGAGTTGAACACAAAATTGTAACAATTTCTCAATGACAATTCAAAATCTTTCAAAATTATGTGTTCAACACTCCTTTTCTTATAGAGTTTTCCAAGACAATCATTTTCTAACAAATGGTATCATTTTTATAAATGAGTCAGTTGTTGAGGGGATGTTTTTTGAAAAACAAAGTTTTAATGATTTTGGATACATCATCTCATGACAATTTTTATGTATTCAAAACTTTATAAAAAGTATCTTAATAACAACTCGGTAATAATGACAACTTAATTTTGAATGTTTGTTATAAGATGATTACGTGTTTGAGCATAATTTTTCAAGAATTCTTCAATGACAATTCATAATCTTTCAAAATTGTGTGCTCAACACTGTCTCACCCTCAATTTTATATTCTTTTTACAGCTTTGTATCATTTTTTTGGTGTCAAACATATGTAAAATTAAGGGGGGGGGGGGGCAAGAAGAAAAAGTTCCACATAATTCATGCTGTAACATTTTTCTCCCTAGTGATTTTTCAAGACAAATTTTAATCACTTGGTATTTCAAAACTAAGTGACTTAGTGTTTAAAATAAGGGGAGAAATGTGCTTAAAATGTGATATAAGAATATAATAAGTGATCTGAAGACTCAAAGTGCTTTATACTTCTACCCACATATGCGAAACACTTTTGTTTATCGATACACGCGTGCAGGGGGAGTTTTTACAAAAGATGAAACTTTCAAAGTGTTAAACGTTTTGATATTCTATCAAACACGTTGATTGATTTTCAATGGTTTTATGGTTATGATCTTCTACCTAACACCATATTAATTTCACGACGATTCTAAAGTCATAAGGTGGTTAGGTTAGGTATTACTCCTATGATCTAACTAGAACCGGAGGGATCTACCCATGGACAATCCAAAGTTAGAAATAGCAGTCCTTAGGGTATGATTAGAGATGAATGAGAATAAGGGAATAATGCTGACTAAGGTTGAGCTAACACTAGAACAATTACGACAAGGTGTTAGTAATGACGTCTTGGTAAGCATTGAAAGGGTTGAAGAATGAAAAAGAAATGTAAGGATAAAGGGTCTAAAGAAAGAATCCCTCCACACAACATTAGGGAGAAACTGGGTCAATACATATGCTATTAGTTTTCACAAAGATGAATTCTGGTTTTGAAGACAAGACATCATGGACCCTGTGATGCAATGCACAACCCTTCCCAGCCATTCAAGTTTCTCTCAAAAGATTCTTGTCTCATTTGTCATGGAGATACACATGACTTCTATTGACTTTCTCACTCCGAGTTAGTTGATATTGAATAGGTGGCAGTCTGCTCCAGCCTCCGATTACTAAAAGCAAAATGCACAAATCGAGTTTAGAGCCAATAGATCAATAAATAAATCTCATTAGGACATATTTTATGAAAAACATCTGATTGAACACCATTAAGTTCACAAGATGTTAACAAGATTCCTATGCATTATCCTTGTGATTTTTCCAGAACATTAAGAGTGATACTCTTTAGTATTCACAGTGACGAATGGAACTCCTTTCAGTGTCAATATTAAACAGCATTGAGGTAGGTGAATTGTGAGATTCTATATGAATCAAGCTTGTGTCAACTGGATATCGATTTTGGTCCAATCTATGAATTAACGACTCAATCAGAAAGATAGTAACTATCTGATTCACTCTTATCGTGCTGTCTGCTTTGAGACGTTCCGATAATGAGAACAAGCTAGTATAGCTGGAAACCCTATCAAGGAGATTCTTCTTAAATTGAATCTACCTTATCACAAGTACATTATTTATACTGTAAAACGGTCATCACGGAACCAGAGGTCAATGTAACCGAACTTCGACGAATGACAAAGCCATATTCATCCATATCTGTTGTTTATCACTAACATTAAAATGCAGGTACTGGCGACGGTGTTACAACCTCATTCCAGCAGAGTCGAATTCATTACCACATGCTCATGCTCAAGCTACAAAGACATACTATAAGCATCAAGATTCAAGAATCAAGAAAGCTTAAGAATTAAAGACAAAGACTTCCGAAACTCTGATATTCAAGATCTTCCTTAAAGATATCAAGATTATCAAGACAAAGATTGTCAAAGGAGATTGTCAGCAAGCTTTCAAGATAATGCATGGTATGAGCATGCTGGCCAAGATACAAGATCGCAAGTTGGCAAAGATGACAAAGACAAACAAGGAGAAACATTTAAAGATCTTAGAATCAAAGACCAAGTCAAAAGATAATGACAAAGGAAAGATCACACAACATGAAGGGATAAACCTACAACAAAGATAAAGACCAAGACCAAGACTCAAGAACTCAACGACAAAGTAATCTCCACAAGTCCAAGGAAGCAAGATTTAGAGACCACACTTCGGGGGAGATTGTTAGCCTTAAAATATTAAGTCAAACAAGGAATCACGGTCTTCATTTAGTAAATGTTGTAATAGGCTAGTTACGGGAATCAGGCTCGTTAATGTAAGCTAATTGTGTATGCGTTACAGGCTAAAGCCTAACCAAAACTCGAGCCCAACCTGTGTAGGAAAGCTAGGCATCCAAATCAAGGACTCTAGGTATAATTACCCCTTCTCCACACAAGGAGAAGGGTTGGTTGCTCATTTGTAAGACTTATTTTACACATAGTAATCCTTCTACTTTTCTTTCTCTCTCTAGCTTTCTCTCTTTAAACTTCTTTCTATTTTCTTCTTATTTGATTCATGTAAACATGAAGTGAAATGATTATTTGGTTCCTACAAAACTCTACAAACATACCTCACTTTTCTCCTAGAGAACGATCAATCTATCAGACTTACATTTACCACACTAGAACGGTTAGGACTTAGGTACATTGCGTAGGAGGTTGTAGTAGCAACTGTTGTGTTTAGACTTAAATTTATTTAATTACTTAAGTATTTGTTATTTCGTGAGTATATGAATTTTTACGTGAAACCGTTAAATTTATCGCGTTTTAGCAAAAACGTCTCCGGATGCATTCCGGCATTTGAGTAGATATAGTTTACTCGTGACTAGCGCCTTACGACCTTACATATATATTTTAATTGTGTCGCGTGTTTTAATTTTTATGTGTTACGTAAAAATACTTACTAGTTTATTTACTTGCATGCATGTAAGAGTTTACCCTTAAGCACAAAATATCTAGATACTATTGATAACCAAATATTCAAAATTTGAAAATATTTTTGGTCCCCTTTTCCTTGTGTTCGTACGCACCTAGCCACACACACACTCATCATATATTTTTTTGTTAGTTGATTCCCATGGTACAAGACACATTTCCATAATTTTCTCACACTAGTACAAAAAGTAGATTTGGTCACACCAAAAATGTGTGATGATATACATATAGTCACACATTTAAAAACTCTTGTGTGTGACAAAAGGTCGCACGATCATAGGTCACCTACGGTCACATTTTCGAGTTAGTGTCCATATCCACGTTTTTGTGTGACTAATTAGGTACAAATTTAGTGACCGTAAACATTGTACAATCAAACAAAGCATGTTTTTTTTGTATATTTAGTCACATACAATTAAGCATAAAGTGGCCAAAAGTGTTTATATGTGTGACCATATGGTGTTTAAAGTGAAGAAATGTATATTTTGTATGACTATTGTTCATCCAATGGCCACATGAATTTGATTTTTGTGTGGTCTTTTGTAATATTTAGTCACACAAAGCATGTTTGTTTTGGGTATTTAGTTACATACAATTAAGCATAAAGTGGCCAAAAGTGTTAATAAGTGTGACCATATGCTCTTTAAAGTGAAGAAATGTATATTTTGTGTGACTATTGGTCATCCAATGGCCACATTACTTTTATGTTTTTGTGGCCTTTTGTAATATTTAGTCACACAAAGCATGTTTGTTTTGGGTATTTAGTCACATACAATTAAGCATAAAGTGGCCAAAAGTTTTAATAAGTGTGACCATATGCTGATTAAAGTGAAGAAATTTGTATTTTGTGTGACTATTGATCATCCAATGGCCACATGAATTTTATGTTTGTGTGGCCTTTTGTAATAGTTAGTCACACAAATCATGTTTGTTTTGGGTATTTAGTCACATACAATTAAGCATAAAGTGGCCAAAAGTGTTAATAAGTTAAGTGTGACCATCTGTGATTAAAGTGAAAGAAATCTTGTCATTTTCTGTCCGTGACTCTTTGATCATCCATGGCCACATTAATTTTATGTTGTTGATGGCCTTTTGTTATAGTTAGAACACAAAGCATGTTGTTTTGGGTATATAGTCACATACAAATTAAGCATAAAGTGGCCAAAAGTGTTAATAAGTGTGACCATATGCTGATTAAATGAAGAAATTTGTATTTTGTGTGACTATTGATCCTCCACAGACACAAGAATTTAATATATGATAAGGGGTGAGGAAAGCTTTCGCTAAACGTCCTTCGCTCTCGCGCTCGCGACTATACTTCTCACTGCACTTTTTTGTTTTGTGTATTTAGTCACATACAAGTAAGCATAAAGTGGCCAAAAGTGTTAACGGGGGGGTTGGATATTTTTATAATTACTGTGGTTATTTGGTGATTGTTTGGATTATGTGTGTGTGTGTTACAAGTGCTCCACGCCTCTCTCGAGTATCTATGTTTTTGGAGGAGTATAGTGGAGTGTGGTGGGGGGAGAG
Organism: Tanacetum coccineum; assembly: GCA_026074375.1. Lineage (NCBI taxonomy): Eukaryota > Viridiplantae > Streptophyta > Magnoliopsida > Asterales > Asteraceae > Tanacetum > Tanacetum coccineum. Next base: position 86,235 of record BQNB010001903.1, on the reverse strand, counting down.
GATGGATGGATTATGAATTTTATGTTTGTGTGGCCTTTTGTAATATTTAGTGACACAAAGCATGTTTGTTTTGGGTATTTAGTCACATACAATTAAGCATAAAGTGGCCAAAAGTGTTAATAAGTGTGACCATATGCTGTTTAAAGTGAAGAAATGTGTATTTTGTGTGACTATTGTTCATCCAATGGCCACATTAATTTTATGTTTGTGTGGCCTTTTGTAATATTTAGTCACACAAAGCATGTTTGTTTTGGGTATTTAGTCACATACAATTAAGCATAAAGTGGCCAAAATTGTTAATAAGTGTGACCATATGTTGTTTAAAGTGAAGAAATGTGTATTTTGTGTGACTATTGTTCATCCAATGGCCACATTAATTTTATGTTTGTGTGGCCTTTTGTAATATTTAGTCACACAAAGCATGTTTGTTTTGGGTATTTAGTCACATACAATTAAGCATAAAGTGGCCAAAAGTGTTAATAAGTGTGACCATATGGTGTTTAAAGTGAAGTAAAAGTGTATTTTGTGTGACTGTTGTCATCCATGTGGCCACGCATGAATTGTTATGTTTATGTTGGTCTGTTGTAATATTAGTCCACAAAGCATGTTTGTTTTGAGGTATTTAGTCAAATAACAATTAAGCATAAAGTGGCCAAAAGTGTTAATAAGTGTGACCATATGCTGTTTAAAGTGAAGAAATGTGTATTTTGTGTGACTATTGATCATCCAATGGCCACATGAATTTTATGTTTGTGTGGCCTTTTGTAATATTTAGTCATACAAAGCATGTTTATTTTGGGTATTTAGTCACATACAATTAAGCATAAAGTGGCCAAATGTCTTAATAAGTGTGACCATATGCTGTTTAAAATGAAGAAATGTGTATTTTATATGACTATTGTTCATCCAATAGCCACATGAATTTTATGTTTGTGTGGCCTTTTGTAATATTTAGTCACACAAAGAATTAAGCAAACAGTGACCAAAAGTGTTAATAAGTGTGACCATATGCATCTTTTAGTCACATTTAAGAAATCAATATATATCAAAACGAATTCAAATACAATAAAAATGGAATGTATATAACTAAACCAAATATAAAATTGTAATGTCGTACATAATAAAATTCTCAATAATTGAAGGACTTCTGAAGACTCTTCTTCTTAGCTTGCCTTTGCATTTCATCACTAGAGACGTAAACGTTTTTGCTCTTCGTATGTAATTTAGGTGCAGTTTTGTTCTCAACATTCATTTGTATGGTACTTGGAGGTGTTGGTTGTAGGAAACAAAAGCCGCGTGTATCAAACACTGAATTAAATATAAAGAATTTTATATATGTAGGTTGATAAAACACAGATATGTACCTTTAGATCAAAAACCACTTGATCCTTTGGCCATGCAAAAAAATCACCTACTGCATCCTTAACTGTTTCGAAACCGTTATTTCCTACATTCGGTATGCATGTTGCATCCACTAAAGATGTATCAATTGACACTTTGTAGTAATCCTTTGGGAGTCCTTTGTTATGAAGCATTTGTTTTCTATCAGTTTTGTATACGGTACCCAAAGCAATAATAGTTGATTTGTTTAAGTGCCACAGTTTGCACTTAATTGCCTAAAAAATGATTTGTTGCATTTATGTATCAGAAATTAATTAAACAAAAGAATATATGAACATGTTGAAATACATACTTGTGGTAGTACTAGTAGTGGAGACACATTTTCTTGTGATTGGGAATCTTGACGTGAAGAATCCTTTCGTACTGATCTAGTCTTTTTCTTAGATCTGACAGTTTAACAGTTTCCTATATATATATAAAACACGGTAAATAAGACATGTATGTAGAATTCAAAAATCACAAGGGGATGTTTTATTTCTTACCCTTGTTTCTATTTCCTTTTCTTGCAAGTCCATTAGACTTCTGAATGCTCGCGTCATTCTCACATCCAACAACAATTGTTTCGCCCTCCTCATAAGCGCTGCTATTTATAGGATTAATGTCCATCGGAGACACCTGCAATATAAATTAAGAAATGCATAGACTCATCAGTTTAGGATCAATGCCTGTGATTTATAGTGTTGGGATTAAAAGTCTTCTTGATGCTGTTTGGATTACTGCTGCTCGTGTTTGAAGTTAATGCTGCTTGGTTGATTTAATGCTGCTAGTGAACTTCAAAGAAAAATATGCCAAGTGTTTACTACCGCTAGTACAAAGTTAGTACTGCTAGTGAATATTAGTACTACTCATGGTTAAGACTTCTCAGAGAAGTTAATGCTGATGAAGAAGTTAATACTACTAGTGTATAAGTTAGTATTGTTTGTTAGTTAGTACTGCTTAGTATATAAGTTAGTGTTGTTAGTGTTAATTAGAAAATGAAATTGTTAACAACATAAAAAATGTCTTACATTTGGTGGTGTCAATTGAGTTGACATTGACTGAAACTGCCCCCCTTGTGCAGCCAACTGATTCTTCAGTGTAGTAACCATTCCCTCTGTTTGTGACATCTTGTTGGACAAATTCTGGATTAATAGTTCTTTTTCTTGACGTTCGCGTCTCTCATTATCAAGTTGACTTTGAAGTAACAAAATTCTTTCATCAGATGCTTGTCTGCTTTGAAGAAGATAAAAATACCTCTTGTATGTAACTCCACTTCCCACTCCTCTTGCATAACCTCCCTTTTCCTTACCTAATACAAATGTCATGGCATCAGTGCCATGATCAACCTTCAAGGTTCCTTCTTTGATCTTGTCCTCAGTTTCTTTCTACACAATATGGGAAATAGGTTATTATACGAAAATGAACATAATAATAAAATTTGCAGTCAAACTTACAAGTTTATCTCCCACTGATCTAATCTCATCATCTGGATATTCTCCGTCTTTGTTTACCATTCCTTTCAACCATAGTGTACTACGCGAGGGTTCTTCATCTAGTTCAATTTTTTTTTTCGATCTTATAAACATCAAATACATACACATGTAAGTTAAACCAATATAAACGAAAGTATGATGCTATTAAATGCAAATGTGCAAATGTGTAATCTTACCATTTTCTCTTTCACAAGTGCGTATCCACCTCGTCCCATTGTATGCTGATAAACAGACTTGGAACGCGCCATTTTAGCTGCAGCTGATTTCACCTTGCAACACAAAATCATAAGGCGTTTAGATGTAGTAATGCTGCTAGTATAGAACTAATATATATGGAAACACAAAATTATGAAAGATATATGGACTTAAATAAAAATGACTAATTAAAACCTTGTATTCCTCGGTGGCCGTGTACTTTACAAAATTGACCCATTCTTCGGCTTTTAAAATTGCACTATACTTTGCCGGGACTTCATTTAGTTTAGAAAGTGTATTTTGGTTGGGCAATATGTATGTTTGTCTTAATTTCCTTTTGAAATTCCTTAGAAGTTGACCAAGACGATTCATTACCAGCTTTCTGACTGTCAAGTCAACATCAAAATATCGCTGCAAATATTAACACAATGTTGTTAATTAGTTGCACATAATGTAAATGCAGAGATAAACTTATGTAGTACTGGGTTAAAAAATAGTATATGTGTACCGTGATTTCATCCCATAGTTTATCTCTTGCTTCTGAATCCACCTTCTTCCAGGATAGAATCTTCAAACCTATATGCTCATGAACCATATCTCCTAAAAAACTCGAAAACAAACGAAAACAATGCTAAGTTTTTCCTTATATCCTGATCAACCATCGAAGGTTTAACTGAGCTTTATTCCATCGGGTTTTCATATTCCTGGCGAAACTTATATAACGAAGTTAGCCCACTTAACTACAATTCCCATGTTGAATGTTGTATTTCCTCCTCCTTATCCGCCTCATCAAAATACTCCTCTGATTGATATCCTAAAATCGTCATTTTCATTATCATTATCATAATTAACCAAATGAAATCCCTGAGATCATCAATGCTTTGATTTTCCCATGAATATCTTCATCAGCAAAGTGTAAAAGAAAATAAGTAAAAATGAGTTAATTGTGTAAAAAAAAAGATTTATTTTGTTCTGTTATAGTGTAGGTTCCCAACACTATTAAATGGAGATAAAATAGGGTTTGAGATGAAATAAGGAAGTCCAAAACACCACATGAAATAACTTCCTAGGTGATATTAAAGAAATTTAAGAAAAAATTTTGGCGTCGAAAGTGATAAGGTCACAATTTTAAAATTTTTGAAAATTCACACTTTTTCACAAAAATTAACCCTCCCCTAATTAAACACAATATCTTCTAATACAAAATTTAAAAAATATAAATTTAAATTAAAAATTTAGAAAATTTAGAAATAAAAAATGTTTAAAAAAGCTACAAAATTTAAATTAAAACTTCCATAAATTTATTAAAAAAAATAACAATCGAAATTTACAAAAAAGCTCAACCCCGTGATTCCTATTTCGTTAAGTAATTTTTTTTAACAATTATACGTTTCACGCAGACACTATAAACCACTACAACCTAATTCATATGACCTAGGGGTGTTCAAACTAAACCCTCACGATTGTTGTAATACTTTTAAAGTGTATAAAACGAACGACTTATAGCTCCTAATATGTGAACATTAGTAAAAATATTAATGTGTGAAAATTGATTAATGTAGATCGTCATCTACAAACGTCGAGTAAAATTATTTGTTAATAAAATTATATATTGAACATATTTTGAATGCAATTATTTGTAACGAAATACTTAACGTTTTTTATTGACTATAAATTCATAATGTCATTTGTAATTTTACTAGAAAGATACATTATTATGTACATTGTATATACGGTTAAACTCGATTGAATCAGTCAAAAATGGTTAACCTAGACTTGAACCGCTAGTCACTCAACCCGCTCACATTTCCGGGTGACCCGCACATCTGTTACCACCCAACTGTGTAGAAACGGTTTGATTCGGATAGTAAAGTATTAATTAGCTCATGCTCCCGTGACGGAATAGCTTAAATCTTCCAACAAACAATGACATTGTAATACCACTCCAACCCATGCACAAGACCCATGCACCCCCAGTTAATTACCCCAAGTCCACCAGTCAGGATGTGACTTTAACAATGACACTATAAGCAAACTACAGACCCAATGCATAAGACTCATAAGATTTCAACAACCATTAATGAGATTAGACAATTATAATCCCAATTCAGCAACCTGCAGACCCAAGTGAATTTAAAACACCATTATCAACTGTCTCATGCATGGGTTACCATGAACACTATAAGCCACTACAAACGGCCAATGCATTGACCCATGACCCATGTTAATATAACTCCATTTTTTCACAGAGATCACCAATCACGTATGGTCGATAAACATGAACATTATACCACTACAACCCCATGCACGAGACTCCCATAACCCATGTTAATTACCCATTGTCACCAGTTATAGATGTGTCGTAACATGACACTTATAAAGTAACTACAACCCAATGCATATGACCACAATATGATGTTAAATACCCAATTAATGAATGTGATAAAATAATAACCCAATGCAGCATGACTACCAGTGTGAATTAGCCATTATCACATATCTACCGATCCAATGCATGGGTTTCCATACTACTATAAGCCACTACAACCTAATGCACATGACCCAAACCTATGTTAATGTACCCCATATGTCGATCACTAGTTTTACGATTGCTCGATAACCTGACACTATAACCAGTTAGTGAATCTACAACCCAATGCACGTGACCCATAACCCGATTTTAATTACCCAATTAACCAACACCAGTCATGAGGATGTTCCCGTAACAATGACACTATAAGCAACTACAAACCCCAATGCATAATGACCCAAGATGTCAAATACCCATTAATGAATGTGGCCAGTGATAACCCAATTTTCACAAGACCCATGACCCAGTGTAGAATTAGCCATTTATCAACCGGTCATTGCATGGGTTCCGTTACACAATAACCCACTTACAACCGAATGCACATAGACCCATAACTCCATGTAAATTTACCCATGTGACGATCACCAGTCACATATTAGGTCATAACAGACACTATTAAAAGCCACTACAACCTTAATGCATTGTGGCCCATAACCCATGTATAATTACCAATTGTCACCAGCATGGATGGCCATAAACATGACACTAATAACAACTACAACCCAATGCACATAGACCCATGACCCATGTGAATTAGCCATTTATCCACCGGTCATGCATGGTTTCAATTACACAATAAGCCACAAAACCTTACGCCCGCTTGACACTAAAAGAATCGAGGGCATTTAACTCGAAAAAATATTTAGCCATGACCAACACGTCGTGGCTAAAAGCCCACTAAAACAACGACAAAAATACCAAAATGGCACCCAATTTACTTACTGATTAATCCCGCCTAGAACGATTATAAGCTACAGGGAGGTCGACCGCCCGACTATCGATTCGCGAGTTTCTCAACCTTTGCAACTATTTCTTTAAATTTTTTGTAAACAAGTAACAAAAATTTTATTCACGACTATTATCATGGCTAAAGGTATTTTCCCTCCAATATTTTTGTGAAATATTTCGTAAAATTCGTAAAATACTTTTAGTCACATGAATAAATGTATCCCCCCCAAAAATTTTCGATGAATCCCATTAAATGTAATCAACTGCCACGAATTACCTCCGTCACCAATTGCTCATAATTTCCTACTCTCATCTCCCCATAAATCCGTCACCTGCCTCTGGTATCCCAAAAGGATCTCTAGCTTTGAACTAACAGCATTTACAGACGCTGATCATAAAGCCGGATGCATTGATACTCGAAAAAGTATCACTTAGGTCTCTGGAGGGATTACATTTCCTTAGAGATAAAGGCTAGTAAGTTGGATGACCAAGAAACAAAACCTTGCACTGCAAAGTCTAGCAGAGCAGAGTACGTGGCATTATCTGCAAGATTGTTGCTCAAGTAATGTGGATGAGGACACAGCTTCAAGATTATGGCTTCAACTACAACAAAATACCGTTGTATTGCGACTCTCAGTCAGCCATAACAATATCATGCAACCCCGTACAACATTCACGAACAAAGAACATCCATACTCGGTATCATTTCATAAAGGACCAGTGTTTGAAAATGGTATAATCTGAATTATATTATTGGTCAGAAACTCGAATACCAATTTAGCAGACCATGTTTACGAAAGCCCTTCAGAGGATCGGTTTCAGTAATCTTGTCAGAAGGATTGGTAGAGATGTTTGACTCCACGGAACTGGAGGTTCTGCAAATAAGACTGCTTGTATCATCATCAAACATCAACCATGTACTATTTTTAAGAAAAGCAAAAATACAAAACATAAAACCCTCACAATAAGTAAAATTACAAAATCAGAAAATCAGAAAATTACAAAAATATTCATCTCTAATCTGATGCTTATGTCTTCTTGAATCGATAACATTTACTGCTTAGAATGTCGATTAACATTGACACGGGTGTGTAAATGCAGGTTCTAAGCGAGAGTTTCAAAATAGTTTTAAAACATTTCCATTTCATAATTTTCTCTAGATGGCTTATGTGCAAATGTCAGTACATAACCCAAACATCAAATAACGGAAGTTTATAACTTATCCACCACAACGAGAAAATTAACGGTTTCTTTCCTTGAGCTGTTCTACAAGACATTCAAGTTCCTAGCTCAAGACAACGGAAAGTGTAACTTTTCATGCGCTTACCCTTCCGTTAGAAGAGAAGTCCTCTAACATCTGGTTTTTCAAAAAGTTGAACACAATTTTTCAAGAATTTCTTAATGACAAATCATAATCTTTCAAAATTATGTGTTCAACACTCCATCCCTCATCAATGTTTTCAAAAGACAACAATTTCTTAATTGGTCCTATTTTTGAGGGGGAGTTTTTCGAAAAACAAAGTTTTAAATGTTCTTGGGATACATCATCAAACTGACCATTCTTATGTATTCAAAACATTATCAAAAAGTTTCCAAACCATTCATGTTTTACCATTATTATCTCACCACATATTTTTCAAGACATATTTTAATCACAAGGTATTTCAAAAACTAAGTGTTTATTATTATTTAAAATAAGGGGAGAAAATGTAATTAAAATATGATCTATTCGACTCAATGTGCTGAAGAAAAGGTTTTATGGTTCGATCTTATACCCAACAACATCTTAATTTCACGACGATTCTGAAGTCATAAGGTGGTTAGGTTAGGAATCAATCCTATGATCCAACCAGAAACACAATGGCGGAGTAAATAATAGAGATCTACCCAAGGATAATCCAAACAGTTAGATAGCAGTCCTTAGGTATGATGGAGATGAATCGTATATGGGAATAATGCTGACTAAAGAATGAGCTAACAATGGAACAAATCACAACAAGGTGTTTAGTAATGACGTCTGGAAAGCATTGAAGGCGTTTGAAGAATGAAAAAGTAATGTAAGGATAAAAAGGTCTAAAGAAAGAAGCCCTCCACACCTTTAATGCAAAACCTGTACAAATACATTATCTGTCAGAATCACAAGTTGATGCTGACATTAAGAAAACGGACATCCATGGACCCAATTGATGCAATGCCTAACCCTTTCCCAGCCATTCGGGTTTCTCTCAACAGAAACTTTCTCATTTGTCACGAGATACACACGGATATCTAATGACATCGTCATTCCAGATTGTTATATGATAGGTGGCAATATGCTCCAGCCACCGAGTACCAAACCAAAATTGCACTAAATCGAGTTTAGAGCCAAGAGATCATCGAACATCCCGTTAGGGACATGACCATTCATTTTTAAAACCCTTCTTGTTGAACCTCATCAAGTTCACAAGCGGTTGGTAACAAGATTCCTACGCCAATATCCTTGTAAAATATTGCCAACATCCGAGTGATACTGTAAGTATTCACAATGAAGATGGAAATCCTGCTTGAGTCAGCATCAAACAAACTCTTGGTAGGTGACTTGCGAGATTCTATATGAATCAAACTTGTGACAACTGGATATCGATTTGGTCCAGTAAATGAATTGAGACGGATGATGAATTTTGATAAAAGCCTAAAACATTCCGATGTGTTTACAAAAACGCTATTACATGTTAATACTGTCTATAGATTTCAAATCCATTTTTCTCGATTATCACAACGTAAACCTGCAGGTTAAAACGGTGGTGACAGTATCCCAATAAACAAAGTCGATTCATTACCACATATTTTCATGTCAATCTACAAAGACAATCAATCAGAAAGCTCATGCTTTAAAAGATAAAGACTCTTTCCGCTAACTCTGAATTAAATCTTTTAAGAGAATGCACAAGTATGAGCATGTTTGTCAAAACAGAACAAGATCGCAAGATGGCATAGATATAAAGATAATGACAAAGGCTCAAAGTCAAGATCGCAAAGCATGAAGAACAAACCTACAAACAAAGAACAAAGAAAAGACCAAGAACACATGAGCATAAACGACAAAAGCAATCTCATGAAACATCATGAAGGAATGTCCATCAATGAACTTACTCACTTCGGGGGAGATTGTTAGCCTTCAAAATATGAGCCGAACTGGAAGTTTTCGTCTCATTACATGAACGGGTCCTCGGTCATTTAATTAGTTAATTGTTGTAATAGTATAATCTCGGAAACGGGCACGATAGATAATCTAATATTGTATAGTGTTTCACAGGTTTAAAACCCGGGTCCTAGTTACGATATATCCCGCGCGTCATTTAACGTCGACGGGGTAATATAAAACTCATTTCCTAATTTAGAATAGAGTTAGAGAGTTAGTTTTCATTTTTTTTCTCTTTTTTCTTTTCTCTTTCCTAAAAAAATTTCAATTTTACCCTCGTTTTCCCCTCTTCTCCTCATCTTATCACTCTCTCTCTCTAAAAAACCTCTCTCTACACAAACACTTTCTCTAGAAAAACTCTTACTCCATAAACTCTATTCCTTACTCATTTCTAGTTCCTAATTTCGTGTTTAATCCTATAAGTGAATGGTTTAACTTACAAGGATCCAAATCCTCCTACCTATTTAATTTAAATGCCAGAAGTGACCTAGATTCGATTTACAAAATAAGAAAGAACATTGAAATTAAATAGTAACGGTCTTACCGTAAGCATAAAAAACATGATAGGTAATGTGTAATAAATGAAATGATCAGAATATGTTAGATAATAAAGAGATGTTAATTGTACTATATCGACACGACGCCAGCCATCGATAATCGACGGATGAATAAATTATGTTTCAAAATGTAAAGGAAGGGAGAGTAATTAGAAGAGAGAACATGATAAATAGACCTGAGTATTGATACCGACTAATAACAAGATGAACGGAATTAATTCACTTTATAATTTCATATTCATGGATAAAACAAATATACATTTACACAAGAAAAAAAAGAGTTGAATACTATGCTAAGTAACTTGTAGTAGAATAAAGTAACATAGACAGTAACTGACGGATAACACCCCGCCCCCGACCACTCCTCCGACCCCTTCGCTCTCCATATATTCTCACTCTTCCAATTCATCAAGCTTGTAAAAAACTCAGTCCTACCTCCAACAGCATCCCAATCCACACCACTCTCTGAATAAACTAGGGTACAAAATCCAACAATTGTAACCCCCCTAAACACACCCCCAAAGACATGCAAACCTAGATGGCCAGTATGAAACACTTTATGCGCCACAAAATCCACAAAAGCGGGACTTGTATGTGGATCTGCAATACGCATAATGACCTCTTTCATACCACAGTTAGCCTTAACAAGATACGGAAACCGTTTGTAGAATCTGCTTTACTTCTATTGTTTTTGTTTCATCTTTACAAGTACTTGGTTAAGATACCCTGACTCTCTGTCAAGTCTGGAACTTGATAGTACGCAGTGACCTATGTGCGATGTAGGTCATCTCTTCACAGACAAGACGATTTCCAGTATAATCCGTTGGTTGGCAGTATACATTCTTGAAGGTTCTTGCTTCTATGTCTGCTGCAGGTGGTAATCATCATTACGGTGTTAAAAGATGAATATATTCTGATAGTTGATGTTGTTGACGATGTTTCCCCTTTAATCCTCACACAAAAGCTTTCCGTTTGATGATAAGTTGGATTCTTACAAACAACACAGAATCCCACGCTTAATTTATATGGTATTGAATTTATATTCCATTATACCTTAGATGGAAATTGTAATATAGAGGGGGCTTCCTCTAAGGTTTTGAGGCTTTCGAGGCAGTAAGACGTTTCCTTCAATGCTTGAGTGTTGGCGGTAAGTCCCCCCCAAAGAAAAGGCTAATACCATAAGTTTTTCGACCAGAATTCGTACAACCGATGTTCTGGACATAAATTGTTTAATAATTCTTGAATACCTTCATAATATAATGTATCATAATATAAAGATCACTCTTTCCATGATTTACAGTTAGTAAAACCATTAAAAATATCATCTTCTATTTTCATCCTTGATCGTCATAGAAATACGGACATTATCTTGGTTGTATCTCAGACTGCAGCCTAAAAAAATTAACACAGTCCCCAGTGATTAGATTATCTTCGTATTTATGCCTTCTATAACCCCAAAGGCTTATGGGCAGTGGGACTAACCAACAAATTTTTCCACCATACCCAGGCAACATCAGTTAAAAGTATCAAGAAGCAAAAAAGATGGTGACTACTGCTGTCCATCCTTCAACTCCTACATCACGAAAACTCGGACTTCCCTCTCCTCCCTATCTTCCTCACGCCTACCTACTAATTCCCTCCGTTCCTCGGCTCATATGCTAAAAAGTTTTAGTGATATTAAATCCCGAGTTTGAGATATTTCAAATTTCTAAGACAGAAGCTCAACTCGCCGCCAAAGGCTACCGAACCGCTGCAAAGAAATAAGGCAACTCGCCAGTGGAATTTTAAGGCAACTCGCCGAACACAACTCGCTGCCAAGCAACCCGCCACAAAGAGATAAGACAACTTGCTGCTTGAGCAACTCGCCACCTAAGCAAACCGCCGTTAACCAACTCGCTGCGTAGTAACAACTCGCCTCTTTGAGCAACTCGCCACCTAAGCAACCCGCCGTGTGTCAGAGGGTTGGTAACCTACTTAATAAAATAATATTTTTCAGCAAACCGCCGTGAAGAAATTCTGGCAACTCTCCACGAAGAACAACGACGTTTTTCACACAAAATCACCTATAAATCACCCTTTTGAACGATTTTGCTTGATTTCTTTTGCACAACACAATACCATAAGGTAATAGCTACTAGAAACACCCAAACTTTATCAATACAAACAACAAAATTCGGAGATCTTCAAAAAACGAGCTAGTGCCTTCAAAGGTACACTTTTCGATCTAAATCAAGCAAGAAATCGCACATACACACGATCTAATCATCCCATTAGCTCTGATACCAATTGTGGTATATCCTATATCATAACACGGGGTCGATTCTTGGATCTGGCTAGTTTCTAGAGAGAGAAAGTGTTTTCTTTGTAAATGAAATTATGACTAGCTTACCTCTTCCAAAGTTGGAAGAGGCTATATATAGTACTTACAATATACCGGGTATTTGTACCCGACTTAAAATCGAAAAACGTACTATTAACTATTAAACTACGAGCTATAATAAACAGTAAAATACACGGGGTGACCGAGTCTTTTTCTAATATCTAACATGACCGAGTCTTTTTCTTATATCTAACATACAAGAACACTTTATGCCTCACCCGTGCAAAAGCAAGTTATCATTGCTCTATTATAAGGTTATGAAAATTATCAAAAACAATCATGTCACGGCTTTAGTGCTACACATAGAGAATACCTTAGAGATTAGCTGAAATCACTAGGAGGAAAATGAATGACAAAATAAAAGACCATAAGTGTGTGATTATAAGGTTAAGATATGCACCACCTGATTTACACGAAAGAGAATTATTTAGAACTCTTCACACCATAGAGCAATTAACACTGAGCAATTATTTTGGTCTTAAGATCTATAAAAGATGGAAAAAGATGCTCTCAAAAAGTAGAACCACCGCCTTAAGACCAATCAAAAGCATTGATGTGTATCCACTAAATACTCCTGCTACGCTTGCCCCAGGGTGTGTTCAACAAAAAGTCAAGTGAAATTAATATTTTTGCACTTATACAACTTTTTTTTCGGAATTTGAAGGAAACCTGTAAAAGAGAATTTACACCAACAGGGCTCACTTGGAAGGGGAAAAGGGGTTTTGACCCTAAACCAAGGTAATGATATCTCATCTGAGGTCATTCATTTTTCAAAAACACTTAAAGAAATTTAGAGGGAATTCCAAAAGGATGTTAACTAAAGAAATTAAAGAAATGAAAGACATTTTTGAAGAGTTGGAAAGTGAAGTTGACCAAAATGTTGTAAATAGGAAGCATGATGAGATTGAGCGGAAAAATCTTCTTATTGCAAATGATAATTTAATTGTTGATTGCTTGTCCAAAGAAGTGTTTTATATTGCAACGAATTCTGAGCTTACAGCTTTCTAGATGTTTACTGAAATGCATGAACGCCCAACCATTGTTCAAAACGTTGTCTGGAACTTGAAGCAGAGCTTTCTAAATTACGGGATAAGGTTCAAAAAGATGATCATACTGAATTAGTAAAACGTTTTTCCAATCTTAAGGTTAATCACTTAAATTTACAGTTAAAGTATCAAAACATTAAAGAAAGCTTTGGAAACAACCCATCTCCACCCACTCGAGATACTCTTGATTTTGACTCAGTCTTTGTAATCGAAAAAATGAAAGCTTCCATTCAAGGAAAAGACAATGCCATCAAAAAATTAAGAACACAAATCTCTCAATTGAAAGAGACCCATAGTGAAGCAGACCGTACTCTTAATTTCATGACCTTAGATTTTCAAATGACTCAATTAACTGAAAAAGTCTTTGTTCTTCAAGAACAAAATGAGCTTTTTAGGGCAGAGAATGAAAAGGTTAAACAACATTACAAGGAATTGTATGATTCTATTAAGATCATGCGTGCTAAGCATATAGAACAGATAACGGCCTTGCTAACTGAAAATGAGAATCTGAAAGCTCAAATACATGAAAATCTAAAATGCAACACTATAGAGTCAGTAAAACCAAGAGTTCTTGCACCCGGTAGGTATGCTATAGATGTTGAACCAATTCCTCCTCACAATAGAAACAACAGGGAAGTTCATCTTTATTATCTCACACGTCTTAAGGAAAGTGTAGAAACCCTTCGCGAAATAGTAGAGGAAGCTAAGGTTGAAAGACCCTTAGATAGGATCAATGGCTTTGCTTGCACGTTTCACTAAACACTGATCAGGGAACTCTTTGAATATGCGATTAGCACTTGTCTGAAAGCCTTTTTAAAACGAGATAAAAAGCAAGGGCTCCATACCTTCTAATTAGGAAAATGAAATTACTTTTTATGATACAATGTGACACGTCAAATAGTAACACACAAAAACATGTAAAGCAACAGAACACTCAGAAGTACTAAATGTCACTGAGTGTGCCTCATTCTACTAGGAGTAAACTGTCTGACACAATGTAGGCGGATCACAAGCTAGGAGCAATAACCAAGAAAAATAAGATCTCGACAGCTTTCAAAGGTGTTTACTAGAAGTCATAGTAGAGAACACCCTTTGGACAAATAAGTCTAAACTTAAGAACACGAATCGTTCGTTGTTTTAGTAGTAGCTCTAAAGCGTACTGTAATTTAATTTTAAATTTTGATTTTGTTTGCCAAACCATGTAACATATGTTTAATTTCTGCAAATCATGTGTGTGTGTGTGGTTGATTATTTGCCAATATTGTTAAGGACTATCTCACATCTATTCATATAGTCTTAATGTTGTGGCGCAAAGTTTAAGCAAGTTTGGAAAACCTAAGCAAGTTAGGCAAGTATGAAACTTACAGGCAAAGTGCTTACCAGTGTTGGTCATCAATGGAGACCCACGGGCATAATATTCACTTTAGGAGAACAGTGCCCTTTAACTAGGCTCACTAAACCCAAAGTAGCACGTGCTAAGCAAAACGAGAATCAGGCCATTACTTGTGCTAACATAGGAACCCAACCAAAATTGGGGATCCAAAACTTTCCAAACTCTCTATCTTTGTTTGTTTTCAAATGCAGGTCCGTACATATCGTTCTTTGGTTATTTGGACTTCAGGCTATTCATATAATCCTGATGGGGATCGCTCACGGTCATGATTTTCATGAAAAGGTTCATAGATGACAGTTAGATTCGGGGATGACCACTTTGGTGCTATTATGGGTTATGAAGATTATGTGATTGGTGGCAGTGTAATCTCCAGGGTATACTATGTGGAAGGACTAGGACACAATCTGTTCTTTGTCGGATAATTTTACGACTATGATCTGGAAGTTGCATTCAGGAAACATTCAATGTTATGTTCGAGATAGGAGGGTGTTGAATTGATATTAAAGGTTCAGGCGCTCTAATTTGTACACTATCTCGGTTGAAGTCATGATGAGGTCTCTACTATTTGCCTGTTATCTTAAGGCCTCCAAGAAACCAAAATATGGTTATGGCATCATCTTTAAACCACTTGACTTCGGTACCATCAATGGACCTTTGCAAAGAAAGAAAGGATTAGTCAGAGGTTTACTCGTAGATTAAGTTGAGAAAGATCATTCAGTGCTCTGACATGTCAACTAGGAAGAGCAAAAGGCATACCACAAAACCCAAAACCAAAAACCACCATACTTGGAGTTCCTTAATCCCTTCATATGGATTTATGTGGACAATGCGGAGTTTCAACATTAATGGGAAGAAATACATCTTAGTCATCGTTGATGATTATTCTGTTTACTTGGGTTAAGTTTTTTGAAGATCGAAAGATGAGACCCTATGAGGTCGTCATAAAATAGCCGAGAGCAAATACAAGTGGTATCAACAAAACTATTAGATTACATCCATACCGGATCAATGGCACACCGAATTCTGTCAATAAAGATTTGACGAAATATTATAAACGTGTCGGCATTCTTCACCAAAAGACAGTTCTGAGGACTCCACAGCAGAATGGTGTTGTCGAAAGATGGAACCGTACTCTTGTTGAGGCTGCTCGGACAATGCTGATCTTCTCTAAGGCCCCGATGTTTCTATGGGCAGAAGCTGTTGCTACTGCTTGTTACACCAAAAACCGATCCTTTATTCATACTCGTCATAACAAAACCCCATATGAGCTGGTGCTATGATAAGAAGCCGATTTACCTTATGTTCGTGTATTTTGGTGCTTTTTTGTTACCCTACAAATGACAGCGAAGATCTTGGATAAATTACAACCACAGCTGTATTTGGAATATTCGTTGGTTATGCTCTAGCAGGAAAGGGTATAAATCTAAATCAAAAGAACCCGTCGACATTAGGAACTTTCACGTTCAATTCGTTGAGGCTGATTTGAGATATGGCTCTGTGCAATCTCAGTACAGGACCAGCTCTACTTTTCTGATGCTGGACAAATAAGTTCAGGGTCTACCCAAATCCGGTTCCCGCCAGCATCCTTATGTACCCCTCCCCCCTCAAAATAAAGAAATAAGATATTATTCCCCAACAATGTTTGATGAATACATGGAACCTCCTCGTGTTGAAAGACTGGTCTTTCCTGCTCCAGCAGTTTCAGTCCCAATCAATTCAGCCGGTACACCTTCATCTACTACCATTGATCAAGATGCACCTTCTCTAAGTCATTCACCATCATCTTCGGCATTACAATCTCCAAGTTTATATCAAGGCATTGCAGCTGAATATACTCTCATGGAAGACAATCCCTTTGCTCTTGTTGACAATCATCCCTTCATAAACGTATTTGCTCCGGAACCTAGTTTTGAAGCATCATCGTCCGGGATCTTAGTTCAGCGAATTCTTATGTCTCTCAACACTTCATATCTCGGAGGAAATGGAGCAAAGATCACCCTGTTGGATAATATTATTGGCAATCACCTCTCGGTCCGTGTGGGTATCCACAGAAAAAGAAAATAACCTGGACAACGTATGCCTTATGGTGCTGGTATAAATTCCTGTACTTGTCAAAGTCGAACCAAAAGAAATTCAAATTGCAATTACTGAAGATTGTTGGTTTGTCAAGCTATGCAAGATGAGATTCTTGAATTGATCTTCATTTAAAGTATGAGAATTAGTACATCAACAGACTTGTGTCATGGTTATTGCCTTCAAGTGATTTACAAAGTTAAACTTGATTGAGTTCGGTGATTTTCTGAAGAAAATCATAGGCTAGGTTAGTGGCAAGGTATATCGACAAGCATTAGATTTCGTTAGGGAATCTTTCTACGCGTTGCAAGTATCTGAGGCTTATTCGTATCTTCATGGCCAATGCCGCTAGTAAAAACATGACCATCTATCAAATTGATGTAAAGACAGCATTTCTGAATGGTGAATTAAAGGAAGTAGTCTATGTTAGTCAACCAGAGGATTTCGTTGATCCAGACCATCCGACACATGTTTATCGTCTGAAGAAGGCTTTATACGGTTTAAAGAAAGCTCCCGGGCTAGTGTATGATACTTGTACCGATTTCTTTTGGACAATAAATTTTCCAAGGGTGCAGTTGATCCGATACTATTCACTCAGAAAACAGGCAAACATATTCTTCTTGTTCAAATATATGTAGATGATATCATTTTTGCCTCGACCGACCCTAAAGCATGTGACGTATTTTTCGACTGAGATGAATTCTAAAATTTCAAACTGTCATATGACTGGGGAAAATGTCTTTTTTCTAGTCTTACAAGTTTCTCAAATCCCAGAGGCATTTTTTTATTTCATCAATGTGGAGGATAGAGAGCGCTCTTGAAATATTAAAGAAATTTGGGAATGGATTTTTGTGTGAACCCTGTTGATTCACAATGGTGGATTGACTTAAACTAGATAAGGACCCCTTAGGGATTCCAGTCGATCAGACTCGATTTCATAGTATGGTTGGCTTCCTAATGTATCTCACTGCCAGCAGACCCAACCTTGTATTCGATGTATGCATGTGTGTTAAGTATCAGGTTTCGCCTACCAAAAAGCACCTTGAAGCACTTCAATGGGTCTTTCGGTATCTCAGAGGAACCATTAATTGGGGTCTTTGGTATCTGAAAGACACCGTTGGCACTAAGGCCTATGCCAGTTGCGGACCATGAAGGGTTGTCAAGACACCACTAAGATGTACGTCAGGAAGTGACTCAGTTCCTTTGGAGATAAACTATTCAGCTGGTCATCTAAGAAAATATTAAGCTGCAATTATGATCTCAAAAAAGAGGTGATGCAAAACATTGCCATGTCTGGATGTTGTGCTCAGATACTTTAGATGAGATCACAGCTTACAGACTACGGCTTTGTCTTCAATAAGATTTCCTTATATTGTGATAATCGCAGTGCCATTGCTCTCTACTGCAATAATGTCCAGCACTCCCAGTCCAAGCACATTGACATACGATGCCATTTTATAAGAGAGCAAGTTGAGAAAGGCGTGGTTGAATTGTATTCGTTGACGATGGTTTATCAGACTCGCTGAATATATTCACCAAAGCATTACCAAGTGAGCGGTTCGAAATTTTCTACTTCCCGCGTCTTGTTTGAAGAGTATGTCTAGGAACTATTAAACCGTCTTCAGGAAGGAATAAGTGGAAGTAAAGGATTGTCCTCCTTATATTCCTATGTAAATATGTATATATCTAAAATCTAAAAAGAAAATAACAAAAATATAAAACCTACAAAAACCATAAAAATCAGAAAATAAAAATACCAAAATAGTTTTTCAAGACATCGTCTTCGTTTATCGATAAACATTTACGGACCTAGAAATGTCTTCCATAATGCAGGGTCTTTAAATGAAGCTCGAACGGAAGTTCAAACTTTTCAAAACATGTCTTTATGGCTTGCAGTTATTTCAGACTGCAACCCGCTTTTCAAATTGAGGAAAGCATGTCGCCAAAAAGACGGTTGTTCCTGACAACGGGTGATTAAGTTCTCCCGGGCATGGATTACTTTATATCCATGCAACTCTGACTTAATGTACGCTTCAGTGCATTATTCCTTGATATAGAAGAGAAGTCTTCTTTCTTTCACCAAATGATTTTTCGTCTATGATTCTTCAGAAAATTATTTGTGTTACTCACGGTGGAACAGTGTTGTTTGAAAATTTATTGGACTTGAATTTTTCAAAATTTGACACTCAATCAATGACTACAGCTCTTTCAATAGAAAACGGGTCATTGATTGAGGGGGAGAGTGATTTCAAATTTATGACATCTAACGGGCATTTTAATTCATCAAATAATTGACTGGTAAAGGTCTTTGTGTTAAACGAGGTTTCAATTTGAAGGGGAGTCAGAGTTAGTTGTAACTCAAAAGGCCAAAGTTATGAGTATAGGGACTTATGTGCAATTTGCTTAATGTTATCTAGGCTTATGAATCTATAAGGACCATATGTGCCATTTCTGAAATCTGTTTAACCCTTTCTAATACATTAAACCTCAAAGAAAAGGCATAGGGAAGTGGATGGACCAATTATGTCATTATGCATATATGTTATTATATAATATGGATGATAGCGAAGTTATTTTGGTCAAACCTTCCTAAAAACTAGTCAAACCTTTCTCTCTAAAAAAACCTCTCACGCAACTCGCTAGTTTGAAATTCTCTTTGATTCTCGATTTCTGTGATTTTTCTTAACAAGGTACCTATTGTTTTATGATCCCTATCTTGTAAACATATTATCTATAAAACATGGTAGTCTAATTCACTCTGAATCGTTCTTAATCAAAGAGTTTGTCTAGTTTTATCATCTAAATCGTCATTGTTGTTTGGAATGATGTTTCTATTGTTGGGTTAGGTTTAGAATATATGAATGATGCTTCATTTTTTGGTCTATTGAAATCCCAATCATTTCTTTGTGATTGTTATGAGTTTCGTGGTGTCTCTTGATTTTATTAGTCAAAGGTTCCTAATTGTTGTTGTTTGTTGTTTCTATTTACTGCTATATGTTTGATAATATCGTACAAATGCTTATCAGGTGACGTATTGAATATATTTGATGGTTTGTGTGATTTTAGTCTTAGCGAATTTGTTTTTTGTGCCTGGTAGCGAGTTAGGATCTCCTTGGTAGCGAGTTAATATTATTAGTATTTTATCATAAACAGGCAACTCGCTACCACGTAGTGAGTTAAAGAATATAAAATCATAATATTACATTGTAAGCGAGTTGAGGAAATTTCACACATATTTTAAATAAGTAACTCGTTATTTCGAATTTTTCAAATTTTCCAGCGAGTTAAGTAATTCTGTTAATTATAATTATTCAATAGCGAGTTGTGTAGCTGTTATGTAGGCGAGTTGTGTGGGAATATTATTCAGAGAGTTATCATTGGCATTTTGTCAACACATTCAGGTTGGATTTCTGTTGACCTTAGAATTGACCAAACTCATCTAACACCATATATCTGTATGTATGTCCTGCCGTTGGATCTATTTGTGCAGATATAATGGCTGACTTGAACATTCCCGTGGAACAAGCTCCTGTTGTCGCACCACCTACCAGAACAGATGATCTGATATTTACGTTAAGCATTGTGGGTTAGGTGCCATCGCAAGAGCAAGCGTACCTGAATGTACCCAAGCCTTAAAGGAATTCTTATCTTCTCAATTGCTGTGGCCCTTACTTACTAAAGAATCAGCCAACTTCTTCAGGCCTTAACAGCATCCTCTACGATTCCAGTATCTACATTCAGCAGTTTTGGGAACAATGTGCTTTAACTCATTAACCTGGGTTTTTTTTTGGATACAGTTGTCGCTGAAATGTTGCAATGGTTCAACCTTCACAAAGACATTTCAAAGATGCTTCAATATCACTCTAGTCAATGGACAAACAATCCCTTTGTGGCTTCCACCATCGTAGGAGTGTATTGTGTTCGAGTATGTCAACACTTTAGGATACCCCTGACTTCAGAAAGTTCAGCCAATGTCTGTTAGTGCTCTCTTCAACCATGCGAGAGCCATTATTGTCTATGATCAAACATGTGCCTTAAACGGCAAAACTTGTGGATTTGACAGACCAAGGACATCCAAAGCTTCAGATACTTTGGGCTGGTCGGTATCACTTATCGCTCCAACACGATACCCTGAAATAATTTGGGAAAGGAGTTTGTTCAATCCATACCAGACGTTTCTCACTGACAGGAAGAATCTTGCTACGGCTGCACGTGGAAAGAAAAAGACCGCTCATCTGCTTATTCCAAGTGTCAGGTTCACCAAACTGATCATCCATCATCTGAGAACCAAGCACAACATTCATCGAAGGACTGGTTCGCCTCTTCATAACTCACACGGGGAAAGCATTCTGAATACTCTTAGATTTGTTGGAAAGGATGGTAGATAAATATTTGGCATGCCAATACCAGATGCTCTACTCACTGATGAGATTAAAGGAGCACCCTACTACGGTGACTACCAAGAGCATGTTGCCAAGTATCAACAATTTTTAGATGAGGAACGTGGTAAAACCGAGAAAGGAGGAGCAACAGAGTCTTCTGAAGCTACCAAGGTCACTAAACACAAGGCAGCAAAGGCTACTAAACCCGCTGGTGACAAGGCACCAAAAGTCCCACAGCTACATAACCACCTAAACCAAAACCTAGCAACTACTAAACCATCAAAAAGTCAGATCTCAGAAAAGAAACGTAAACTGGTTAAGGAAACTCCTGATGAACCCTCACCAGCAAAGAGATCTAAGGGTGGACTAGTAACGAAAAAGCACAAGCTTAAAAGTCCACTCAAGTTGGTTTGTGGAACATAGTGATGAGGTTTTTTGTCCGGTTGAGGAACCTGCCCCTACAATGAGAAAGATGTAGACCTTGAAAGGGCTATGGAGCTAAGTCTAATGGAACAAGGGGCACAAACACAGGGACCAGCTCGTCCGGTGGTAATAAGGGAACCTGAGTCAAGGAGAATTCAATTGCTTCCAGAGGTACAAGGAAAGGGAAAAGAGAAAGTCGTTGAAGAACAAGTTGTTCGATTTCTACTCACTTCAGACTCTACAAATGAAGAGTCTGGCAGATCAATCATCTTTCAGAGCGCCATTCCTATGCCCACTTAGTCCTCTACACATGCTGAGTCGCCTTCCATGGATGCGGAACTTAATCTGACTTATAGTGAAATAGAATCTGAAGAGGAGGCGTCTAAGATCAATGCTAGAAATCAAGAAGGTCGGGCTGGACCAAAACCTGGTATACAAGATGAAGGCCAGGCTAGACCAAACCCTGGTGAATAAAATGAAGGCCAGGCTGGACCAAACCCTGGTATTGCTGCAGATTCTCAACTTCAAACAAGGCATGTGGTTCATGCTGGACCAAACCTTGAATGTATGGACTTAGGGACCTATGATGCTTCAACTCAGCAAAAACCTGAGCAAATGGATGAGGAGTTTACCACAACTGCTTACCCAAATGTTTAAGAGAATCTCAAATTGCCAACTGAAGATCAGGTGATACTTGAAGAACCTGCAAGCTCTATGAGTGACCCTTTGCCCACTCTCAAAACCTGTAAAAGAATCTCCAGCGTTAATGATCATTTTTTCATGGGAAAAGCCAATAAAGAAGTAATCAAGGGAAAACGAATGCTGAAACAAAGGTTTCGTCAATGGTTTTCAGTCAATTCATCAAGACATTCACTCGGTTTTTCTCCTAATTGATCCACTCTTCCGGTTATTGATCTCAGGGACTATGCAATCCGACTCTCCACTCCCAACATCAACAACAACAACCTCAATAATTACAACAACAACAATTTCACCAACACCTCAACCATAACAAAGCATCACAGATCCAATCCTAGTAAGTCGCATAGGTGAGCTGGAACAACATATGGCGGATCTGATTCAAAACAACTTGGCTCTGGATGGAAAGGTTGGAAAGCTGGGACCAGCTTATACAACTTGGAGAAGCTCATATTCCTCCTGGTGGAGCAGTCAGTTGATGAGATAGTCACGACGCAAGTAGATTGGGCAATGCAAGCTCTTACTTCGAGCTTGTTCAGGATTGCCCACTGTTGATATGAAAGAAATTTTAACAAGGATGTTTGAAGACGACTCCTACAAGGTCTACTTACCAATAACAATGACTTTGTATGAAGCCTGCAAAAGTCATTGGTAGTTAGATTATTTTAATCTCATTTAGCTGATCAGGAGGAAGCTCGTTTAAAAAGAGACGAAAGAGACGTGACATTCCAAGAACTCCTCCTGGGTCTCCACCTTCACCGCCACCACCACCACCTCCTCCAGCAGGCGCATCTGGTGCTCCAGGTACTTCAGGAGTATCAGGGTCTTCTCAGTTTCCGCCACCTTCTGCTCCTCCATCTACAGGTACATCTGGAGTTGCTCAGCAATAAGGCAGTAAAGCTCTAAGTTCATCCAAGACGGCAGCCTCAGCATCACAATCCATGGCTTGGACTACATCTGACACTCGATTCGAGTCAACTGATTTTACGGCAGCTCAAGAGTTATCTCCTACTGATTCTCTGATGCAAGATGATTCCATCCCTCGATATTGTGCAGGTTATATTTGTCTGATGATGAAGACATCGAGAATATCAGCCTTCCTAAAAGCTTGACGCGAGACAAGATTGGTGGAAAACCACTACCTGAAGAGGAAAAGACCAGCGACTCTCTGAACTTGCTATGGGTACCTTTTCGTCTTCCAAAAGTCATGTTTGCAGAAACAACTGGGCCTCTGCATTGACACAATACATATGAACCTCCTGCTGAGAATATTTATTGCCAAGATTGTGAAGAACATGACGGACTTTCCTAAAATGGTCTGCCGACTAACTTAGTGAACAAGACCACGGCTCACGCATGCAGATTCGAAAGGGCCAGCTTATAAAGTTGTTTAAAGCTTTCTACCCTGATGTTACCATCTTCAGTGCCAAGACCAGATGGAGGAGTTGTCAAAAGATGCTCAAGATAGGTTTGACGGCGCGATCCGAAGGAGATCAAGTCAGAATCAATGTCAACCAACAACTGCCTCTCGGTGGTCCTCCAGGTCACGTCACTATTCAAACATATTTTTTCTTTAATAAAGACTTGGAGTATTTACGGTATGGCAGCAAGGGAAGCTGTCTTGCACTCTCGATTTCCAAGATGAAGGTCCTGAAGATCATGACTTTGGTTCTTGAATTACTAGTGCATAAGCAAAGTGGATTGTTGATTGTGTGTACTATGATGTAAGTGCAAAATATGGTATCTCTCACTTGTGGTTTACTCGACAAAAGTTCTACATTGACAGACATGATTCTCCGCCACGTCAAAAAGATGTCAAAACACACATGCGGGATTTCTCAAGTGTCGTCTCTAGAATTAAAGCTAATAAGGATACAGATTGGATTACTCATCGAATTGTCCTCCGAAGAGTGATCACCAAGAACACAACGATCTGCTGAGAAAGAAGGATTTCAAGAAATGTATCCCAATGACTTTGAAGGACCTGGAAATTGCTCCTTTGCGAGGTAATCTAGAATCATCTTTTTGGTTCAGACAAACGGATGCTATCAACTGCTGTCAAGCTGTGGACCCGAAACTTAGTGATTCGACAGCGGGTTGAAGACTTCCAACTCGATATTGAAAGCTACCAAACTCATCTAAACCTCACTAAAAACCAGGTTGGTTGCTACAGGATACGGTTCCAAGCATGATTACTACCAACATTGAGTCTCTTTCGACGAGCAGTCGGTGTTCTCCGTGTAAACAACCAATGAACTGGAAAGATCATGGGTTCATCGAGTTATACAAGTTCAGTGATGACACGTTGGACACCGTTATTAGGAAACACTGGATTACAAGAGTAAACTGAATTCAAGATCAAGCGGCTCAATCCTGGGTATGATACCGCTGCTTCTAGACTGAAAAGGACGTGACAAGGAGCAAAGTGTTCATTACGGCTATTGAAAGGCGACTGAAGACAAAAAGGATTTACCGGAACCTGAAATGCTTTGTTGGTTGATGTGTTCGTGATATTGACTACAGACTTCTTCAGCGAAAAAAACGGAATGACATCTTCATTTCATTTAAAAAGGTCAATGTCTGGTATTATATTGTAACACATGTGTACATTATTTTAGTTATGTATGTTATCAGTGGTTATGCGTCAGTTATGAATTTTTCATGACGTTTCTTGTTAACTCTAAATCATTATAAAATCATCATTAACTGACACTAACAGATCCTCACCAAATGAGGGGGAGACACATATAGGTTTCAATATCGGCTTGTAATTTAATCAGGACCATATTTTCTCCTTAATTTTTCTAAACATAATATATCAATTGAGATCATAATCTCAACGGGTTTGATATTTTGATCAGTGAGATGAGTACTATGATTTTAATATGAATCTGATAAAAAATGTGAATCTATTAAGACTCAAGCAGTTATCATCCCTCCATGTCGTCAAACCAATGGTGTAGGCGATTACTACAATGTCTGATAGGGAGTTCGTTTGGCATGGTGGGTGGAGCGTTTCTAAACTATATCAAAACAATCAAGTAACATGTGTGTCTTTTATAGTGTAGGCGGGGAGTTATCACAATTAATTGGTTGATTTCAAATGGATTATGGCAAGGGGAGTGAGAACAGTCACCAAAACGGACGACCCCATGTAATTTATTTTAAGAGTTACTCTCTCGGCAGTAGTGTGTGTTATCGAGAGAAATCATGTTATGTAGTGAGAGAGAGAGAGAGTGATGTCCAAGGTGACTGTGTTCCACTATTGTTGTGGTCGAAGTTAGGTATGATCACCAAAAGATTATTGTAGTGTGTTTGAATAGGTGTGTGATAGTAGTGCCGGCTCATCCTGAGACGCGCGCGCGAGATTTTATCCCAGAGCTCTGGAACAAATACACACAAATTCACAGGTATTAGTAATGAAAGTCTCGATAAGCAATGAAGGGGTTTTTTGCAGAATGAAAAAAAGAAATTGTTAAGATTAAAGATGTGAAAAGAAAGCATGAAGAATAAGTATGTCCTACCTTAAACATTAGGCAGAAATGGGGTTGTTGTCACACGTGTGGTGGGGGGGGCGGGTTTGGTTGTGACACTACATATGCTTTCTTTTGTGTCAGAATCACAGGGTTGATTGCTGACATTGAAGATCAAGTATCATGGAGGGTACCAAGTGATTACACTGCACGACCACCTCTAGTGTCCATCTTCTCAAGGAGTCAAAGGATGTTTTCGCGCGCCCAAATTTTCTCACGGAGTTCTCCACCCCCCTTCTCACCCACTCCCCGTTGTGTTTCACGCACGCACGCACTCCAACTCCGAGGTTAGTGTATTGAAAACGGTGCGCCCGCAAGTATAGTCCGCTCCTTAGCCTATTAGCCTTTCGATTACTAAAACCAAAAAAGTGCGAGCGCGTTTATAGAGTTCTTGCTAGCAATGAGGATCATCCATTATAATCTCGTTTAGGACAAGAAATACCAAACTATTGCGTTGTCATCACACACTGTGTGGATGTCAAGTAAGATTTAAAAGAGTCCTACGCATTTATCCTCGTTGGTATTGTCAGGAAACATCGAGTGATACGGATGTACTCATAATGAAGATGGATATCCCTTCTCGAGCCTACATCAAACAAGCTCTTGATATGTGACATGAGAAGATCCAACTATGGATCAAACTTTTGTGACAAATAGAAGCAAAAATGGTGTGTTTCTTTACTGGAAATCAAACTTGTTTCCAGGCAGTAGAAATTAACGAATAGTTTTTGAAAAAAAACCTTTCGACATGTGCTCAACAACGATTTTGAGCACCATTGGACTGTGGTAATATCTTTCAAACAAATGTGTTTCTGATTGAAATTTGATTTTATGACTATTAATACCGGTCGATTTTATCCGCCTTAATTTGTGTCACCAACAAAAAAACCTCTTTTTTGAGTGAACAGTGATTGTATTTTTAAATCAATTTTTCATTTTAATCAATGGTTTTCAAATTCAGGTTCACTCACTCCGTGTTGGTTCTACTTTTTTTAAGTCCCGCTCGGTTTGAGAACGGCTAGCGCAGCTGCGAAACCCTATCAAGGAGATTCTTCGGAATCCTACCTGATCACAGACAGTATTTATACTGAATAACGGGGAACCGTGGTTCTTGCAACCTTATTCAACGAAAGTGAACAAAGACATTTTCGTTTGTTTATCACTAACGTACACTTGCAGGAATCCCCGACGGTAGACAGTAGCAGCTGATGGCAGGAGACAAGTTAATTCACAACCCCATGCTCACACTTAATATTCCTTATCAAAGACATCATGATAACTGAAAGACCTACAACACAGCTTCTGCAACTCTGATGTGTACTATCATGATCCATAAAAGTGTAAGCATGACAGTCTGAAGGTCATAACTTCACATGGAGGCAATACTATCACAAGGATGATTTGGAGATTTAATGTGGCTGATGATCTCAAAGAATGCTCAAAGATCACACAAGTCAAAGGAACTACGCTCAAAGACTACTACAGTATGTACAAAGAAATCAATGCATGAAGAATCAAAGACTACGAGCTGAACACAAGAAATAGATAGCTGAGCTTAATTTTGTATTTTTTGAGGTGACCTCCCTTAGGAGGAGATTGTTAGATATTAGAAAAAGACTCGGTCACCCCGTGTATTTTATCGTTTATTGTTGCTCGTAGTCAATGTATAATGTTCGGTAATGGGCAGGGTATTAAACCCAACGTATTAGCCCTTTACCAAGGCCTTAGGCCGGTTTCATTGTAACTATATAAGCCTCTTCCATGCCATGGAAGAGGTGGGTTAGTCATTTCATTTATACAAGTTTATTTTCTCTCACTAGAAAGTTCTTTCTCACTTTCTCTCTCTAGAACTTGGCTAATCCTCTAGTCATTCGATTGTGTTATGATTTCCAATACCCTACACATATGATGGATGTCTAAGGGTTTAGTTAACCATCATGGGTCACCCCGACACCATGCCCAACCTTAACCATCTTACTAACACTTTACACTAGCTACTTACAATTAACTCAGAATTGCAGAATGTTAGTGTCTCTTTACGTACCCAAAACCCTTACTTAATGATCTACATAAATTATACCAAAAATCAACCATGTTCATTTATGAGTATATTAACTACCTTGTGATTCCCAAGTATTACTTACATGTGTAACTACCTCAAATAAAATCAAACTTCAAAACTGTCCTAATTCGGATCTGATTGCACACAAAAATATATCACTCTAACTACCATACTTAGACATGCTTTCAGAGGCTAATTTTTACAGGATTATCCATAGACATATGGAAATTAACTACTATAGAAGGGATAAGCTTAATTACACTTTTAAGTATAGGTTTTACCCTCACAAACATGACCTAAATCTGACCCGTATTTACTGATCTGGCAACTTTTAGTGTAACCAACACTTGAATGACTTCCCTACCTTAAAAACTTTCGAGGATGGATTTTCTAAAAATTAGACTCACTGAACTTATCAATAGACATAAGATTCATCAAAAATCTCGTTACCAATCATGAGATAACATTCGAACAAGATGACTCAAAATTCTGCTCAACCCTAAATTCAGTTTTATCGATGTTCTAACTCTTAAACCGATTACATCATATGATCTAACTAAAAACCCTAAACACTCTAATTAAGTTTAACATCATTAATTTACAGATTTATGAAACCCTAATTTATTCATCACTTTATTGTTACATGAATTAAAAGAAATTTTAAAACAATTTTAAAGTTTTTTAAACATACCTAGATCTTAATTCTTGAAACTCAATTCACCAAATTGATCTTGAATAAAAAAATCTTTTTTTTCTCTTCTTCTTGGTTCGACTGTTTTTTAAGTAAAAGGGTGAAGGGGTATTGTCATCTTTAGTGTGAGGGAATAGAGGTTAGATTAATTACCTAATTAGAGTTATAGTTAGACTAAAATTTGTTTTTTCTTCCCCCTTTTTCTCCCATATCCGGCCGAACAAACATCCCTTTATTTTTATATATATTTTTATTTTTTATTATTATTTACACAAAAACCCTTTAATTTTGTTATTTTTATAAAAACATTTATTTTCTATACATCCTTCTAAATAAAACTTGTTTTAAATACCTTAAAAAATAATTCTACTTCATACTTTATTTTTCTAACTTAATAATATCTAGATCTACAAAACTAAATAGGTACTTAATCGTTCCTTTTCAGGTATTTCGCATTTGGAAGAATTAAATGTAACTTGGGCTCATTTGGATAAAAAACGGACGAGATTACAAACCAACACCAAGACTCTTGAAGATTTGTGTTCATAGAGCCTAGAGACGGCGTCACAAGCCATACACGACGCCGTCACAACTCATCAAGTGACGACGTCACATATTTCAAGACGACGTCAGCCCACACCGACTCAAACGCAGATCTAGAAGATTCATTTTACGATGGCGTCACAATTAAAACTCAACGCCGTCGCGTTGTTTTTCTTGTATATACAAACCCGAATTTAGGGTTTTGAGTGTGTAACTTTAGAATAAAAAGAGGGTACGAACCCTAGTTCGTTTAGCAGCTGTAGGAGACAATTTTAAGGGCTAAAAACCCTATTGTACCTCTTCCAATTCATGTTTTAATCAAGTAAGGTTTACTTAATCATTCAATATGTCTATGTGTTGTTTGATCTATTATTCTTGCTTTATCTTTAACATGCTTGGCTAAACCTAATATTGTGTGTATTTATGATTGTATGGAACCTAGAATGTAGATCGTAGTGATGTTGCTTCTTGTGATGGATGTGCACGTTAGGTCTTAGAAAACCAGCTTTCTATCTATAATCGCTGTTGATATGTCTAGGGAAACATGATTGTGTAGAAAGGATACCATTGGGTAACAGTCTTCATACTACCTTGCCCCCTAATATGGTTGATCCACTTTTAATGTATTTCACATGCACTTAGTAAACTCCTAGGGGCCGTGTAATAGTCTTCATACTACCTTGCATGTGCGTTGCTCTAGCGGCATACTAAGTAGACGGCGGGTTCGTGTAATTCGTTTATGCTTTAGGAAATAATTACATAGATCATCACAAGTGTGACAAGGCAACAACACTAGGAGAAGCAATCTAGGGAGTAATACATGATTAAATAGACACAATCTTTTATCTTATTGTTATCACCATTAGTTTAGATTATTATTAGTTTAATTAGCTAAAACCAACCCACCTCTCAATTATATGATTTACAAGGAGATAGACCTAGAATCGGAGACAAAAACAGATCAGGTACTCATCGAAAGTACCAATAATGTCCCACCTCCGGTTGTTCAGCCGTCTCCCGATTCTACCAAGCTTCCTCCTGCCTCTATTTCTTCTCCTAAGATTCCCGAGCCTAATCCGCATCAACCCCCGATTCCATATCCATCAAGGTTGAACAAGGAAAAGTTGCAAGGAAAATAGAATTTAAATCATAATTTTTTACAAATGTTTAAGAAAATTTCAACTTTCAATATCAGTGTTTTTTCTAGGCTCTTGCACATATGCCAAAATTGCAAAATGGTTAAGGATCTTCTTACAAATAAGGAAAAACTTCTTGAGATATCAAATACACCCGTGAATGAGAACTGCTCAGCTGTGATCCTAAAAAAGTTACCCGAAAAACTCAAAGACACGGGCAGGTTTCTCATTCCATGTCATTCTACGGGCTCGAGTCATGCACCGCCCTAGCCGATCTATGAGCTAGCATTAACTTAATGCCACTTTTCGTGTGGAAAACACTTTCACTTCCAGAACTTTCTACTACTTGCGGAATGACCACTCAATAGCTACTCGGACTATTGATGTTCTCGAAAGGCAAATGCCGATGATTGTCTCATTCGAGTAGGCAAGTTTACATTCCCAGCTGACTTTGTGGTGGTTGACTATGAGGTTGATCCTCGAGTTCCTCTTATATTAGGAAGATCTTTTCTAAGGACGGCTCATCTTTAGTGACACAACACGGCCGAAATTTTAACCATGCTAGTCCTGATGAAGTGGGGTATTGAATCTTTAACGTTGGAAAAGCGCCTCAAAACACCCTCAGAAAAGCATAGTGATAATTAATCCATAAGATTATACATTCTCGAATACTACATGTTAGGATCAGTCATTAGTGCTTAATTTTCAAAAGTCATTAATACGATAAGTGGCATCCTACTCTTTCTCGCGGACCCTATGTCGAGACTCTTTCATTTCTCTTACTCCTTCCAGAGTATAGTGATTGTCCTTTGAAAAGACCGAAGCATTTCTTTCTCTCTATGATTCGTTGTACATCAGGTAATTGAGATGACACCTATGACACGAGGGAGATATTCTTTTTCAAGAAAGATTTACTTGATTTTAATTCAGTGTTTGATACACGCGGCTTTTGTTTCCTACAGGCAACACCTCCAAGTACCATACAAATGAATGTTGAGAACAAAACTGCACCTAAATTACAAACGAAGCGAAAAAACGTTTACGTCTCTAGTGATGCAATGCAAAGGCAAGCTAAGAAGAAGAGTATTCACAAGTCCTTAAATTATTGAGAATTTTATTATGTACGACATTACAATTTTATATTTGGTTCAGTTATATACATTCCAGTTTTATTGTATTTGAATTTGTTTTGATATATATTGATTTCTTAAATGTGACTAAAAGATGCATATGGTCACACTTATTAACACTTTTGGTCACTGTTTGCTTAATTCTTTGTGTGACTAAATATTACAAAAGGCCACACAAACATAAAATTGATGTGGCCATTGGATGAACAATAGTCACACAAAATACAAATTTCTTCACTTTAAAGAGCATATGGTCACACTTATTAACACTTTTGGCCACTTTATGCTTAATTGTATGTGACTAAATACCCAAAACAAACATGCTTTGTGTGACTAAATATTACAAAAGGCCACACAAACATAAAATTCATGTGGCCATTGGATGATCAATAGTCATACAAAATACACATTTCTTCACTTTAAACAGCATATGGTCACACTTATTAACACTTTTGGCCACTTTATGCTTAATTGTATGTGACTAAATACCCAAAACAAACATGCTTTGTGTGACTAAATATTTCAAAAGGCCACACAAACATAAAATTCATGTGGCCATTGGATGATCAATAGTAACACAAAATACACATTTCTTCACTTTAAACAGCATATGGTCACACTTATTAACACTTTTGGCCACTTTATGCTTAATTGTATGTGACTAAATGCACAAAACAAACATGCTTTGTGTGACTAAATATTACAAAAGGCCACTCAAACATAAAATTCATGTGGCCATTGGATGATCAATAGTCACATAAAATACACATTTCTTCACTTTAAACAGCATATGGTCACACTTATTAACACTTTTGGCCACTTTATTCTTAATTGTATGTGACTAAATACCCAAAACAAACATGCATTGTGTGACTAAATATTACAAAAGGCCACACAAACATAAAATTCATGTGCCCATTGGATGATCAATAGTCACACAAAATACACATTTCTTCACTTTAAACAATATATGGTCACACTTATTAACACTTTTGGCCACTTTATGCTTAATTGTATGTGACTAAATACCCAAAACAAACATGCTTTGTGTGACTAAATATTTCAAAAGGCCACACAAACATAAAATTCATGTGGCCATTGGATGATCAATAGTCACACAAAATACACATTTCTTCACTTGAAACAGTATATGGTCACACTTATTAACACTTTATGCTTAATTGTATGTGACTAAATACCCAAAACAAACATGCTTTGTGTGACAAAATATTACAAAAGTGATAAGATCGTTTAAGCTCAAGATTGATTAGATCTTATAAATCTAGGATGAACAATAACAATGATTGATAACACGCAGCGGAATAATAAAGAACACAATCAAAGTTATCACAAGGTTTTCTTTATTGAACGTTTCCCTATTACCCCAACTATAATTTGGGGCTACACCAACTAACTATGGTGTACTATTCGACTCTCTTCAGTCGACTTGCTATCTAACTATCTAGACTCTCATTGGGAGAGCTCTAGTTTTCTATGGATGGATATCTAAACCATATGCCTGATAATCTCTTTATACAGAGAGATATCAAGGCTTACAATAGAAGATAAGAACAAACAATATATTTAAAACATTTAAGAATATCTTCTAATATCTTCTGTATCTTTATCATTATAAGGAGATCTTATGATATCTTAATCTTTATCTTCATATTCTCCACCAGCTTGAAGATTTCTGTAATTACAGTTTTAGTCCTTTTGTTTTATTCTTATATTTATTTTGTCTCATTAAATCTAGAATCCCAACAAAAAGGCCACACAAACGTAAAATTCATGTGGCCATTGGATGAACAATAGTCACACAAAATACACATTTCTTCACTTTAAACAGCATATGGTCACACTTATTAACACTTTTGGCCACTTTATGCTTAATTGTATGTGACTAAATACCCAAAACAAACATGCTTTGTGTGACTAAATATTACAAAAGGCCACACAAACATAAAATTCATGTGGCCATTGGATGAACAATAGTTACACAAAATACACATTTCTTCACTTTAAACAGCATATGGTCACACTTATTAACACTTTTGGCCACTTTATGCTTAATTGTATGTGACTAAATACCCAAAACAAACATGCTTTGTGTGACTAAATATTTCAAAAGGCCACACAAACATAAAATTCATGTGGCCATTGGATGATCAATAGTAACAACTTCCCCACTAGTGGGTGCATGTATCTGGTTATAACATTAATCAAAAAGCATTCCCTGAAACCATGATGTTTACCATCTCTTGAATCTCAAACTCTGTAGGCTCTATGTAGTGATCACTGATGAAGAAAACTGAGTATAACGAATTTGATGAAGAAGTTGAATCTCCCAAACTTGTGTCTTATGTCTTGCACTATCCACGTGACGTCGAACTTATAAATAAATCTGTGAAATATAAGTAGACCGCAACCTCTTGACAAAATCCTCATCTTCTATGAGACACATAAAAAGTGATAGCAAATATGAGCATTAAGCACCATAAGAAAAATCACACACCTTTGCTAGATTTTGACAAGTCTTCGTTACACCATTTAAGCACGAACAAGTTATCTTTAAAGCCAACCATAACTTTAAGATATGATAAGACACGCACCTGTGAAACTCAACTACAACATCAAATAAGCAATATTTAATTGTCTTCGTAATCACCTCTTCAATAAATCTCCAAAACGAGCCATAAAATCAATAAGAATAAACAATTTGAAAAATAGTTTTGTCCAAGATCCAAATCCGTGAGTCACTCGATATCTAATAAAGCTAGCGGTATAAACTAGCTATGTCAGATAGTACTAACGGTACAAACTCTTTCTTGGACGAGGCAATCAGTATTAAAATCCTATACGCATCAGTACTTCTCTTAGCAGCATAAACTGTCCATTGACAGCATTAAGCGAACAAACAATCTCCTTGAGCCCAAGTAGTATTAAACAAATATGTTTCATACAACTGCTTTTCTTTTATTCGAACAACAATATTAAATCCAATGAACTTTGCATATCATAACCACAACAAGATTAGATAATCATACGATATGTATTTAAATCAACCAGCTGATTATGTAGGAACTTTCATCTTACACTACGTGAAGCCCAATCAAATTTATAAACTCAGCGAATCAATACAGCATTAACATTGTTCTATGAGTTCGAAACATGTAGTATTAACAACATAAATCTTGGCAGCACATAAATAATCTTTTTAAGGCCCAAGTAGTTTTGTAATATATAAAAACCCAAACATCACAAATATGGAACTTCAATAGCAGTAGTAATATTCAAACATATTAACTCAACCTTTGTCTCGAACATACTAATTTAGTAAAGCAGTACTAAAATTTTACTTTCTTGGCAGCATTAAATCTTGTTCACAACACTTAAGCCCAACAGTGTATTACTGGTCACCATGCCCAATACTGTAATACATACGTTATTACACAATGCAGAATGCAATCAGAAATCACATCTTTCCTTTGGCCATATCTTCTTTCTTTAAAACAAATCCTCATTCGCTATAACAGATTATAAAAGATCTTCTTTCTTAATATTAAATCTCTTTGTCTCCATAAACACACGAACATTACCAACAATAGTTAGGGTTTCAAATGAATAATCCCTAATCAACCTTGTATCGAATTTGAAGCCATTAAAACCTACTGTTACACAATCAACTACAACAGCACAAAATACTATACTCGGTAGTTATCACCAAGCATTTTACATTCTTTACTTTGATCACGAACATCACAAAACGATTATATTGATCCCATAGTACTAAGATCTAATAACATTAAACTTTCTTTTGTGAATAACAGGTGCATACCTGTTTTCACTGTTCGATATAATAGCACAAATCCATGCAGTACAACGAACAATTACAAACCTTTCTTGCATGGTCCACCAGTACACGTACATCTATATTCACAACTGTTATAGAAAGAATAACCCCATGCACGAACAATATCACTTCCTGTTGACAGTATAGACATATAACAATACCTTCCTTGCTCCCAAACAGTACTTATGCACTCAAGCAAGCAGTTCTAATACATCTCTTGAGCCCAAATACCATGTCGAACAATATTAATAAATCTTGACAATCACGATGGTCAACAAGATAAGTTCAAACAGTATACTTGCCCACGATATCATAAAGATTAACAGGTAAAACACACGTTACTTCCATAACTAAAACCCAAAAAATCAGGGTTTCAAATCTTCATACATAATAACCGAATCTCTTTGTTTTAAAAAAAATCTCTTGTCTCCTAATATCACCCAGTCCACAGTATCTTCAAATTATATATCACATGAAATTCATGACAGTATTACTCATCATAAATCACACAGATTCTTTCCATCATCTTTAAACCATTATCATCACGTATACATATATTGATGAAATGTAACACCCCCATTTTTACATATAGCAGCAAAAGCTAATCTGGGGTATTACTTCAAGGTACAACAGTCATAATCATAGAAAATGAATAAAAAAGAGTCATTTTTGAAAATAAGTTATCATTCGTTATTTCTTCAGAGTTTTTACAAACGATAGGTTCCCAAAATCTATACAATAAAGTTTTTGAATGAATATCGTTTTTTCCATCTTCATGACCTCATTAGATCATCCCAACTCCGTGCCAATAGTTATCCTGAGATAAAACATGCTAAAAAGTCAACACAAAGGTTGATGAAATTCTATAGTTTATGTAATATAATTTGAATGCAAGATGCGATATTTGGGTTTAGTTGATTATACACCCAGTATTGAAAACATATTTATTATTGCCATTAGCTCATGAATCCGGAAGCCTTAGTTATAATGATAATATTGCCCCTGCGGGTACCTTTGCCAAAATACCCGCGTGATTTCTAATGATGTGCAATTGGTTACACGTAACTGGGTATACCAACGGGGAGTCCAACCCAAATAGATCAATTCACATCATTCGTGCTTACTACGGAGAGTAATTAACGGTTCATGATTATGGGGACTTAAAGGCAAAGCAGTAACATAGGCAATAGTAAATTGAAATAGCATACAAAAATAATTGCATTCATGTTTATAGCATGTATCCCCCACGCGGGTTTATAAAACATTTGAAATATTGAAATGCGAGGCTATGAACTCACTTGAACAGTTATAGGGAAATTGATAGCTAATGTGTATGAAATGATTGTAATGGCTTCAACACGGCAATCATAGACAACCTGGGTTAATATATGTCAAGTCTTAGTTTGATTGAATATATAAGTTTTTGGATATCGATGTTGGTTTTGATATAAAAATTATCAAAACACCGTTCGGGCCATCACAGTTCAGAAGTCATTCAGTAAACGTTTGTGGAGCTAGGGCACTTTAAATCGTAAACCCAATAACTCAGACATAACGTAATACCAAGATGAAGCTTCTTAATATGAAGCTCCCTAGTATTGTGGTATGATATAGATCCGGGACATGATTTTTGAAAGCACATCGATGATGAATGATATAAGGATTAGAACATAAGCAGTTTTAAGCATTTTATTTAATATCTGAAAATGTTAAGCACGTCAAGCGTTAATTAAAGTTATGTCTGGTAATGTTTTGAATGTGTTTTTATACTTTTTCAAAATGTTACATTTTAGACATTTGAAAATAGACCCCTGGGGTTTGCACTTTTACGACTTTGGTCCTTCAACTTTAAAAGATATACCAAGTAAACCTTGTACTTTGAAAAGTGACATAATAGACCCCTATAGTTATAACTTTGATAAAATGACACTTTTAGTCCTTTTAGTTATAAGTTTCTAAAAGTTACGATATATACCCCTTGCATGGATAATATTTACAAAAAAATGTCCAAATTGCCATGCAAGCTTATTTTAACAGTTCAATAAACATTTATAAGTTATAATAAACTAAAATATGAAGATTTAACGCAACGCAAGTTTAAAATAACGATTCGTTAAGCTAGAAAGCAAAACGGGTCATATTAGGGTTTTAAAATGAAAACGCGCGGGTTTTATGTTCAAATTCTTTCATGACTTATCAAAGCACTTATTTTAATGATAATTAAGCTTATTGGGATATATTATAACAATAGTTTACAAGCTTAGCTTATAGATTAAG
>BQNB010001903.1:0-47979 GCA_026074375.1 Tanacetum coccineum | reverse complement strand
TTTATTATCGTAAACTTGCGTATTCATAACTCCTTTGGTATTGATCATAAAATTATGATTCTTAATATTTTAGAATCTTAAAAATATGTACTATCTGAAAAAAATAACCATTTGTATATATCAGAAATGAAACTTAAAAAGTTTTTATAAAATCTCTTTTATAATAAATTACGTATCTCCTTCGTTATAAATCGGTTTTTCGAGTTTCTTACCTTTTTGGAATCCTCATGAGATGCAGTATTTTATAAAAATATAAAATAAATACTTTTTATTTCGTATTTTAACAAAAGGTTTTGGTCATTTTGTATAAATATGATTAAAACTTGATTTTATACCTTTTTAGTTTAGCCACTTTGTTACAAGTCAATTACAACACTTAATATCACATGTCTTACATCCTTAGGGTCCCTAGTCCATGATTTGTCTAAAGATTGTCCAAGAATCATAAGATCCATAAGTCTACACACCTATTTGTTCATGAACTTTTATAAACACACTTTTTAGGTAACTAGTTTATATAAGCTTTTATACATAAACCACACTTATATAATGTACATACCTCCATTCTCACATGTTCCTACCAACAATATAGCACATGACAAAGTATATTATACCATGATCATAAGTAAATTTTCCATTTTTCATGTAAAGAAGTTTGCTAGATGGTGATTAACTATATAAACATCATATATGCATAAAATCATGAAAGTAAAGAGATTAAGGTTTTTAGATAACCTTAATATGATGTAGGATGATGAACAATATGATCTAAACCCTTGTGTAGCAAACAAACCCTAGCTTCCAAGTCTTAGAAAACCTTAAATCTAAAGAAACTCTAATTTCAAACCTTCCTTGCTTAACCAAGCCTTAAAACCTTCTTGGTATACCTTAGATATGTTGTTAGAACACTTTTATATGTTGTAAACAAGATTATGTAAATTATTTGTGGGATATTAAGGTTGGTCGTGGGTTTGGGAGAGAAAAAGAGAGTGTTTGCTTTGATTTCACTTAAACAAATATGTTGTGTGTGTATTCTATCTAGTGGATGCCTTATATATTACAAGACTTATTCAAGAGTGAACCAATAATACTAGTTGAAAGTCTTAGGACAAGATGAGGAAATCAAGGAAGAAATAGAGTGAAGAACACTAGTCATGTACTATGTATGTTGAGTATAGATTCATACAAGACTTTAGCAAATAAAATGTGATATTTCTCTTGATCTTTTTCATATCCGGCCATAAGTGCTTATACATGAGATATTTTGTAATATTTTGAGTATTAGGTATAATTGTGGGTATTTGTTGAAGCGTAGAAACGTTTTGATGGTTTCAGGTATGCCTAAATGTATTTTATCATGAAACGTAAACACTTTACGTAACCAATAAAAATAAAATGTGCAAAGTTAATAATTATCCTCTAAATAATTATCTAACACTTGCTTGATGTAAACATTTAATTGTTTGATTCCCGTTTACATTGAATGATAATTTTTAGCTTACGCGATTTAACTTAACGATTTTAAATTTAAAAGCAAACACGTACAATACTAAAAATAAATAGTGAATTTATTAACGACGTACAATGTCCCTAAAACACGGGGTGTTATACAGGAAGTTTCATTCTCCCTTGTTCCATTGGAAGGTTAGATTTTAATAATGCTTTAGTAGATTTAGGAGCTAGCATCACCATCATGCCCCTTTTTATGTATAAACGTTTGGGCATGGGAAAACTTGAACCAATTAACATGGTGATCGAAATGGCTGATAACACCAAATGCACTCCTAAAGGAATAGTAGAAAACTTACTCGTAAAAATTGACAAATTCATCTTCCTGGTAGATTTTGTTATTCTTGACATGGTTGAAGACTTTAGAATTCCCATCATTCTAGGAAGACCCTTGCTAGCCACAGCCCACACTAAGGTAGATATCTTTAGAAAGTCAATCTCTCTAGAAGTAGGAAATGAAAAAGTTATATTCAAAATGAGAAGTAGTTTTACTACCATAATTTTTGAATATGTTCGTGCAATAAGGAGTAAAACATGGCCGGAGGATGATGATTTTAAAAAAATTGATCATGATTTATTCTTATATGATTATGAATCTTGTGAGTTTAACCGATTATTAGGAATCGACCTAGATATTTTTTCTTATGACACTGACATACATGAATCATATGAGGAAATAGTTTATAAGATAACCGAAGTAGTAAAGGAGATACATTTAACACCTAAAGAAAAAAAGGTGCATTGGTGTGAGGCAATTTTTCAAGAAAAAGAGAATGTGCGCCAGGATTGGGCATCTTGTGATCCCTATATGCGCTTTGTGGGGGTGGTGGTCGGTTTACCAATATACTCAAGGAGAACGTTA
Organism: Tanacetum coccineum; assembly: GCA_026074375.1. Taxonomy (NCBI): domain Eukaryota; kingdom Viridiplantae; phylum Streptophyta; class Magnoliopsida; order Asterales; family Asteraceae; genus Tanacetum; species Tanacetum coccineum. Next base: position 45,608 of record BQNB010001903.1, on the reverse strand, counting down.
TGGGAAAGAATATGTAAACACCCTCATAAAAATATGTCGCCAGCGGAATGGTAATCCGATTGTATTTTACTTTCTTAATACATTAGTCAACAAGATATAAAGAGAAAAACACTCCACTAAAAGCGAGCGTTTTTGAATGTGAAAGTAATCTCTCGCTGTTGTTTTTTTTAATTGAAATTTAAAAAGTTATAACTATATTGTCCCAAAGTAGCATCATAATGCAAGACTGAAAAATAATAACACACGAGATTGATAGTTTTGAATGCAAATGTAGAACATCCATGAACTGAAATTTGAAAAGTTTAGACTCCAATGCACATTAAGGAACGTTAAAAGCAAAACCGTAATCACTGAGAAATACATGCTTTTAAAAGTGTCAACATCAAGTTGGTGCAGTAATAGGGTTTAAGTAAGTAAATCAACGTTGGACCCGCAAGTGGTTTAAAGTATGTATATGATGGTTATACCCAATTTTCCCGCGAAGTAGTAGTGATTACGATTGCCACCTAAGCTATGACATCGAAAGGAAAATGAACGCAAAGTTATGTATTGCTTAACTCAATTTACAGGACAAAGTAAAGTAAGTGCCTCCCGTGAATGGACAATCAATTTCCCAGATCTTCAAAAAGTATCCTAGGGAGTGCCCTCAGTGAGACACCTAAAATCCGACATGGTATACGCCCGTTGGCCTTGTAGACACCAATCCTGGACAGGATGTCAACCTAGTAGATCTATTTATAACACACGTGCTTACACAAAGTAATTAACGGTTCATGATAAATTCGACTTTGTGGATTTTAGATACTTAGGGCTAATTCGTAATCTTTTGAAAGAAGGTAATTTAATGTATTTGCATCTATATGTGAAAACAAGAAATGTATCTCCACCCCGTGATTTGTAAAATGTATATTTGCGAGATTTGTAAAGTAATTGTAAAACAAGTGAAAGCGAGGCTATAAACTCACCTTAAGTGATGGAATTGATTTTAGAAAAATTAACAAGCAATGTCGTCGCAAAGGACCGGTATGCAACCTATTTTAGTTATAGGTCGATTTAGAATAACGCATGTAAACATAAAACAATGCACTGTATTTTATCTTGTTATATCACCACCTAATAGTTTTAGACTTAGCTTATAAATCAAAATAATGATTTCGTTAAGTTTACCACTTTTATTATTTTTTACAATGACAATATATATGTAGACTAGTCAATTTATAAAATAATATTTATAAAGTTTAAAACGCGTATAAATATTATATAAGTGATGCTATATTATTTCCTAAGGTTTTTACAGTCCAAACGGACCCTAAAACATCCAAAAACACTGTTTTACTATTCATGTCAGGAATATACATTTGTAAAAAAAAGTGTGTAGAAATTTTCATGTCATTATCCCAAAAATAGTCCAAGTTAATAACTCTTCCGTTTTACACTTTCAGGCTTCAAAACTCATGATACTTTACCGAAAAATCATTCTGAGCAAGTTTCTAGTTTTATACTTAAGTCGGTTCGGACTCGAAAGGGGTTAAAATTACGAAATCAAATTCTGCCAGATTCGCCAAAAAAACTGGTTTTGCCTGTATTGTTTCAAATCTTATTTTGACCATAACTTCTTCGTTTTACATCTGTTTTTCGAGTTCTTTATATGCCCGGAATCGTATTAAGATGAACTAACATATTATTAAGGTTTTAACTCGTCGAAAAATCCAAACCATTCTGTTTAAAACCGAATGTAAAGAGGGGTATTTATACCTTCCAAAAACTTTAATCTAACCTCTTTTTTATAAAACAACAACCTCTAATCTAACCACTTCAACCTCTTTCATAATCAACACATCCAAACTAACCTAATTCCATCTAACACTTTACAATATAATGAAATAACTTATAAAATCAAATAACCTAAATTATGAATAACAAACTTTACAACATGTTAAATAATCATAAGTAAGTTATGTTCTTGATTTTTTTGCAAATATTTATAAAAGTTTACTAGTTGGTGATATAACATTATAATCAAGATGTTTATATGCAAAGATAAATAATGTAAGTATAGAAATATGTATAAACATAATCAAGATGTATGAAAATCGTAAGAGAAGATTGAGAATGCTTACAAAGCTTATGAACACAAAATGAACCCTAGGCTTTGATTTTTAACCCAAGAACTTAATAAAAACCCTAAATTGAATAATGAGACCCTAACTTAGATATCGATAAACCCTTACTTAAACTTGAAAACCTAACTTGGAAATCAACTTAGAACACCTTAGTATTGAACCTTAAACACACTTGATTGCTTGAAATATCAAGAAAAAAGAAACTATGGAATTGTTTTTGGCTTATTTTTGAGCCGTAGGGTGGTGAATAAGAGGAAGAGAGGTTTTTGTTGAATTTTGCAAGTGAAATGGAAGTGAATGAGCTAGTGATGCATTACCTTATATAGTATATATATCTAGGAAACAAGATCTAATAATCTATGAAAATTAGGGGGGAGTAGGCGTGTATATGAATGGAGAGGTGGGGGGGGGGGGAGTGGTCTTGTAAGAGTTAGGTAGGATATGTAAGATAGTTGGTATAATAATGCAAGACTTGGAAATTAACACATGGTATTTCATGAATCAACATTTGGTAATTGTTTTGTATAGATACAAAGGGTGGCCGGTTTTGGTTGTATTAATGGGTAGGGAAATGTTTAATTTTTGCTAAGGTATAAATATTGAGGGTATTGGTAAATGTGATATAGTTTACATGCATGCATGAAAGCTCAAATCGCGAAACGTAAGCGTTTTACGTAACGTATAAAAGTAAAATATAAAAAGTTATAAATTATCTTCATAATAATTATATAACACTTGCTTGACGTAAACTTTTATTTGTTTGATGCCGGTTTACGTTAATTGTTGATTTTCAGTTTTACGCGATTTAACTTAACGGTTTAAATGAAAAGTAAATGCGTAAAAGTTCAAAGTAAATAGTTTGAGTTTATTGACGTAAAATGACCTAAAATTGTGGGTTGTCACAGTCTTCCCCCATTAAAAGTGCTTTGTACCCAAAGCTAAAGTCGTGGTATTTGATGAAGGTGCGAAGTCGATGAAAAGGTGCGGGTACTGGTTTTGAAATACTTACCTTAATCCTCCTAAATTATGGTAACTAACTTCATTTTCTCAATATAGAGAGTATCATCGGTATGGGTTTTAACTCCTTGTTTATACTAGGAAGATTTTTGTTCTTAACATTCTCTTTCTTAGTTGCTCCCGTTTGAGCATTCAAGATTTGTGACGGCGGGTTAAAATTTATGGTGTGACCAAAACTTGATTCCTAGTAGCCTTATTCATTCCTTTCGGCATAAAGCATCAGCTACAATACTTGCCCTTCCAAGGTCATAACGAATCTATACCTATAGCATCACAACTACTAAGTTTTATAGGAATACGTTGATTTGAATGGGTGATTAAGTAATTTCCTTAATGACGGTTAAACTTGTTGGCGAATTGCCCTAGGGTGACTAACAATGCATTTTGACTTTTTGACATAGGATTTGGCATAAGATGATGTCGACTCTATGTAGTAAGGTGATGTAAAGGTCTGCTTAGTTACTATGATTACTAATTCGGTTTTCTGTGACAGACATATTCTATGAATACGTACACAAGGCTTTGCTTTTTGGGGATATAAGTAGAGAATTGATTTTTAACAAAAGTTTTAAGGTGACTACTTCTCAGCATGGCATGGTCCTTCCCGAATTAGACATAGGTGATCAGGCTATGCATAATTGAGGACTAACAATGCAATGCTTATTTTCGTCAAAATAGTGTTATGTATAAAGTAGTATTGTAGGATATCAAACATACAATCATGGATAACTAAATGAGAGGAAATTCTAGAGAGAGAAAGAGTAGGTTAGAACACTCAGTGAGAGACATAAATATGTATGTATAAAAATGAACCAACCGTCCTCTCCAAGGCATGGAGAGGGTATTTATACCCTTACAATGGCCGATAAACATAAGGGGTATTCTTATGTTGACCCGATTAGCTTAGCTAGTTTCCAAATATTATACTACGAGCTACTTAACAATATATTAGAAGTGACCAAGACTTTTTCGTATTCCTAACAATTTCCCCTTAAGGGAGGTCACTCCAATTTACAAAACTTAATCTTAGCATTTTATGAATTTCTTTAGTCTTTGCTCATAGTAATGATTTCATTGATCTTTATCTTGTGAATGTGAAGTAGTTATCTTTAGACTTTTAGGCTTGAGCTTATTCCTTTAGCTTGACTTGTATGTGATCTTGAGCTTCTTGAGATCATCAACCAAGCATAATCTCGTTTCACCATCTTGTAATCTTTGCCTTCTTGTGAGCTTGTAACTTTCGGACCACATGCTCATACCTTTCTTTGTCTTGAAAGCTTGAAAATGTCATCTTTCTAGAAAATCTTTAACTTTAATACTTTGTCATTTCAAGGAAGACGTGCAGTATCAGAGTAGCGGAAGTATTTTAAAACATGTACTTGAGATTCCATGATGTCTTTACATATGTCAGTCGGGTATGAGCATGTGACATTGACTTCAACTTGTCATTGGTTAACTGCTGCCGTAGTCAGGAAACCTGCATGAATAGGTTAGTAATAAACAACATATATGGATGAAAGTGTCTTTGTCACTTCGTCGAATACGGTTGTAATAACCACGGTTCTCCGTTAATCTGTATAAATACTGCCTATGATCAAATAGAATTCAAGAGAATCTCCTTGATAGGGTTTCGCAACTGCACTAGCTGTTCTCATTACCGAAGCGTCTCAAAGCAGACAACACGGTAATAGTGAATTGGTAAGTTACTGTCTTCCTGATTAAGTTGTCAATTCGTGTTCAGCTTTCCTATGTCCAGATACCCTTGTGAGGCTTCCTATAAACATAAGATTGAAAATTGATTTAGGAAAATCAGTCGGTGTGTTAAGATGCAAACGGTTTTTATAACACACCAACAATTTTATCTTTTTTAAAATTCATTCGTCAATTCATAAGCCGGGCACAGGTTTGATCCGTGTAGGATCTCACAAGTCACCTACTGCAGAGCTTGTTTGATGTTGGCTCTGGAAGGATTTCCATCGTCACTGTAAATACTTTTAAGTATCACTTATATGTTCTGGAAATATCACAATGATAATGCGTAGGACTCTTAATACATTTCTTGTTGTCACAATGTGTGAATTAGCAAGTATATTTTGGATAAGTGTCCTAATGAGATTTATGAATGATCTTTTTTAAGGCTCAAGACTCGATAGTGCACTTTGGTTTTAGTAATCGAAGGCTGGAGCAAACTGCCACCTTTTCAATTTCAACTAACTCAGAGTGAGAAAGTCGATAGAAATGTGTTTAATCTCCGTAAGAAATGAAACAAGAGTCTTTTGAGAGACCTTGAGTGGCTAGGAAGGGTTGTGCATTGCATCACTGGGTCCATGATGACTATCTTTAATACCAGACAACAACTTAGTGTTTTTGATAGCATATGTATTGACCCGGTTTCTGCCTAAGTATAAGGAGGGCTTCTTTCTTTTCACCCTTTATCTTTATATTTCTTTTTAATTCTTCAACCCCTTCAATGCTTACCAAGACTTCATCACTAACACCTTGTTGGGTTTGTTCCAGTGTCAGCTCTGTCTTAGTCTGCATTTTTCCCTTTCTCACTTTTACTCATTTTGTATCATACCTAAGGACTTCTATTCTATCTAATGGAATATCCTTAGGTAGATCCCTCCGGTTCTGGCTGGATCATGGGAACGAATACTTAATCTTAACCACCTTATAACTCCAATTAATTACAAACATGGTCGGTCTTTTAGTATTGTTCTCAGCCTTAAAACCATTTGAAAAACTCAATCAAGGTACTTGTGACATAAGTCAAAACATTTGTACCTCGTTTGTTTTTACTTTTCAAAAATGCTCCCCCTCAACATGTGCATTGATATTCAAAAATGTTTTGCACATGAAGGGTGAAGCTCGCACTTGAGTCCTTAAGATCACATCTTTAGCCATATATTTTAATCACATTTTCTCCCCTTATAAAAATGTCAAATCTCTTGATATTTTGGATATCAATTGATTCAAATATGTTTGAAAATTGGTTGGGGAGAGAAATCGTTCGATTATTAAAAAGCCGTATTAGGAACATTTTAATGCTCCCCCTCAATTTATGAGGGTATTATATATATAGTATAGAGTACGTTAATTTGAATTTATTGAAAAAATCTAGAAAATTCGTACTCAAACACTATTTATACTTGGCTATTATTATAAGTCTATACTACATATTCACATTATTCACAAGATAAGATTTGAGACTGGACCTGACGATTACGAGTCATCAGTTTGTAGTCTATCTCAAGTTCTTGAGCACCAACCAATCGCTCCAGATTCTGAATAATCCTTCTTTTCCGCATCTGCTTGTCAATAAGCTCGACCATAAGCTCTAACCTCATTTTGTCTGTAGCCGTCCACTTTCTCCTTGACATCTCCTTGTTGTATCCCAGAAGAAAATCGAGTATTCTGTGGTGGAGCTCATCACGAACAGTCTTGACTGTCCTATCCGAGAACTTGTACAGCTCATCAGCTTGCATCACTAGCGTCTGTTTGTTCAAGTCTTCATAGATTACCACTGGTGGTTTGTATGATGGAGTGTAGAGTTCTTTGAATTTGATTTCAGGAAAGGTCTTCTGAGGTTCGGTGATGTTAAGTTTCTTCTGGTAACTCTCTACACCAAGCTGTAAATCCTACACACGTCTTTTGATGATAAGACTTCTTGTGAACATACAAAGAGCTACAATAAAGTCAACAATGTCACTGCCTTCAAGATGGAATAACTTGTGTTAAACAATAAGAAGAAGCATGTCTTCAATATCGTTCAAGTGTAGATCAACGAAGTCACCTTCTTTAAACTTGTATAATTGTCGATCAGCTCTTTTCCTACAATCTCTTCCAAGTGACCATAACCATGCAGTTTCTTGACACTGACCCTCTTTACACCAAGAATCTTCTGAGTAGATTACACACTATGCTTAGAAAATTTATTTATCTGATATATATACCAAAGTTGTCGCTTGTCACCCCAATGCTTGATTTCCTTTAACGCATCTTTGTCATACCCCACTTTGGTAGGACTCCAAAGTGTAGGGACCATGTGTCCAGTTCCTACTATCTCATACCGAGCTGCTTTTGTCTTCATGATAGGCGTAGTATACTTTTTCTCCAGATCGAATGATTTCAGAAATTCTAGATCATTGTTGAAGAAGTATTCAACGACAATGGTTAGATGGCCTAGGCGACCTTTCAAGGGAAGAGGTTTGGTCAAATCAAAGGGGCAACGATCTCCTTCTGGATTGTTCCAATCAAGTCTGTCTGTTAATGCTTTGAAGCACTCCTCTATATTGTACTCAAGTTCAATGCTGCTAGTGCATGTTCCTTTTAATAAGTTGTAAACAGGTTCTACTAGGATTTCTTAAGTAAGATGGTCTAACTTGAGGCGATTCATAGCAAACTTGAAGAAGTCAATAGGAGTGGCTATCAGTTCATCGAATGTGAGAGGATCCTTTGCAACAGATACCATACGGTTGAAACAAGGCTATTTAGGTTGATCAGTTACAACTTGACGCTTGTTCCATTCTGGATCAAGAGTAGGAGGCCTTAGAGGTTGTTTGAACCAAGTGTATTTAGAAGTTTTGTTGGTCTTTGGTGCTACATCATCTTGTGGACGGTCAACATCATTAACCACATCTTCATCTGCATTAGTCTCTAGATCATCCATTACCACCCCAACAATTGGTTCTTTAATCGGTTCCTCTGTAGTTACAGACTTACTGGTTTTAGAACTTTAGATGAAGCTTTACCTTTGGAGGTGTCCTTGGTGGTGGATGGTTTCATGGAAGACTTTGACTCTTTGGTTCTTCTCCTCTTTGTCTTCTTACCCTGGTTTGGTATAGCAGAAGGGTCTTTATTATCATCCTTATCATCATCATGCGGTCTTTTGTAATGATTGACTGTATCAGCAACTCCCTTATCCATGGCATTTTCATCCTCTATCAAAGCTTCCATGAGAGCATGGTATAATGCATGATTGGCAGGATTTATGTTAAAAGACTTGGTTTCATTCATACTCTTTGAGTGCCGCCTTATCAATAGACTTAATTGTATACTTTGGCATCTTTTGCTTCTCAGCTTGTTCCTTCTTAATCTTGCAAATCTTTGAAGCACTCTTCTCAGATTCTGGTACAAGATTAATTGTTGGTTTTTAAATCTTGCTTGGCTCAGGAGTTGGCTTCACAAAGTATTTCTGAATAAGGTCAGCAGTATGTCTCTATACCTTTTGAAGGTCATCACCAATTTTTGATCCAAGATATTGTTCAACAACCATTGGAACTTGGGATTTGAGAGAAGTAAGAGCTCAGCATAGTGATCAATTTTATTTAGTTGAGACATATCCTTTTCTAATTTTGAAACTCTTAGCTGAACAGCGGAGAGTGCATCAGATTCGGGGACAGTAGTGTTGATGGATGGAGCTTCGGTTGTGATGGGTGGTGTAGGAATTGGTGTTGTTGTTTGTTGCACAATGGAGATGGTGGGTGTAACATAAGGTGGTGAAATAGCTGTGGAAACTTAAGTTTCACCAAGAATTTCTAGTATAGATGGAAGAGTGGTAGTCTTCGGAATCACTGATACAGGAACCTTGACACTTGATGGAGACTGGATCTGTAGAGTTTCTTGTTGGATATGAACATCCATCAAAGAGCTAATTTCTGCTTCCGTAGTATCCTTTAGTACACTAGTCAAATAAGCATCAAAAGATAAGTTAAGGAAATGAGTAATGAGTACCAAATCCAAATGATACGGATAAACTGGAATATGGCAGAGGGAGTTCAATAGACACTTTGACTTGATAGTCAGAGGTCATAGCATTCCTAGCTAATTCATCATCACCCTTTTCTTCTGTAGTCTTTTCAACATCAGCTTTGGCCGCATCAGTCATTTCATCATTTCTTTGTTCTCATGCTCAACAGTTTCAGCCCTACCATCTCTACATCCACATTTGTGTGCACTTAAATCTTATACTTATAGATTTCATCTTCATCAGATTCAGTTTCAGCATCTTCATTATCAGTATCTTGAATGTCACTGATATGATCATCATCTTCATCCTTATCATCAGTATTACCATCATTATCCTTCTTCTCTTCTGCATCAGAATTGAGTTAAGAGTCTTTTGAGTGTTCACTTTCATTCTTTGAACCCTATTCTAGAATAACATTCGCTTATGAAGTAACCTTTTCCTCATCAAGAACCCCTGGTTTAGTACCAGTTCCTTCACTTGAGGTAGTAGAGATGACTGTAAACTCATCGGGAACCCCTGGTATCCTACCAGTTCCTTCACTTGAGCCTCCAGTACTTGACTGTCTTCTGCTAGTTTTCTTGCTTTCTTTGAGAGCATGCATAGTATCTGCAGCTTCTTGTGCTTTAGGAGTTAAAGATTGAACACCCTTGAGCTTAAGCTTTGAAGAGGCTAGTTTTGGCTTTGGAGCACTTGGAGTGTCTTGAATGACTACACCCCTTGTACTTCTACTACTAACCTTTTTCTTAGTAGGTTCAGGTTCAGACTCGTCAGATACATCAACTGATTCCTAAGAGACATCAGCAATCTTCTTTCCTTGTGACCCTTTACCTCTACTCTTCTTAAGAGGTATCAAGCCAGTGGAGTATTTGAGGAACATTTGATAAGACTCTGATTGCTTGATCTTACCATTCAGCATCATATCAGGAATATGAAGCCTATATTCCTGATAGTCTTCTCCAATTTTGACAAACTTGAGTCTGCTTACAATACCATCATCCTTGATTGTATGATAGTGTTGAAACTTTAGCTTGGAGAGAGACTTGTATTGTGAGAGGAAGTGATTGATGATGACTTTGGTGAATCTAGGGAATGGCATAGTTTCACACCTTGATTTCTTCTCCTTCATGTGGTCAATCTGGAAAGTAAAATCTTCCTAAATCAGCTCAGGATAGTCAACATTTTCCCTGTAGAACATGCCCCACAGTATGTCAATTCTAGATTTTCTAAGTCTGTCATTGCTTCCAGTCTTCCCAAAGAGACACTTGTTGATAATGGCTGCCAGAGTTCTCCATGGCTGATGCATGTGATCCACATACATGCTAGTATACTTGTGTAGTGAACCTTTGTAGCCAAGGTTAATGATGAAGGTGAGAGTAGCATCATTATCTTGTACCTCAGTAAATTCTTCACCTTCAACTCTTAGACAGATATCAAGAATCTTTCTAAAGACTTTAACATCGACTATGCACTTCTTGTTGGCCAAAAGGAATTCATAAGATTCAGTGTATTTGACCTTGTTGATAGTGTACCAGAACTGCTGCATAAATATTTTAGGGACTTCTACTAAGGTAGTGAATACCTTGAAGCACGTGGAGTTCTTGATCACATCAATGATAACTTGAAATGTTTCTTCCTTTTGATGCACAATGGTTTCCAATCTAACATTGGTAGGGCTTATCTTGACCCTTTCAGTAGATGGAACCCATTTCTCATCATAAGTAATCACTTGTTGAGTTTCTTAGGGATTCATGATTCTGCTTAAGAGTTAACCAATACAGTTTATATACACAACACTTATATTTTACTGACCAATTTGGTTATCCTTAATGATTTGATTGATTTAGGAATCTGCTATGATTAGGTGTCATGTAAACATGTCCGTATTACTACACTCTATGAATAAGTTAACTAAGGTCAATAGTCAAATTCAACTGATGAAGTCAACTAGACAAGTCCAAGAGAACTTAGGATAAACATTCAATCATAGGGCAAATAATACATATTCAAACATGGCAAGTGGTATAAAATGACTTTAAACACAAGATTATATAATTTTTTTTAAAAATTTGGGCAGAGTTTCTTTTCGTAATTTGACATATTTCGCATGGAATGTGACCTGTCATATTTCCCACAGTTTGACATGTTTCACAAGGAATATGTATTAAACATGATTCGCACAGAATGACATATTTCGCACAGAAGTACAAGACATATTTCGCATGGACAGAGCATTACATGTTTCGCACAGACAAAGCCTAACATATTTCGCATGGTTCATACCTAACATCTTTCGCATGCCTAAAAAATTCTTAACTAAGGTTTTACCAATCAAAACCTCAAAGACTTTTATCACATATACCACAAATCAATCAAAAACTTTTTAGAAATCAATACCACAAGATTTAAACAACGATTTAAGCTAGATAATGACAATTCGAGTATAGAAAGGAAGGACACATTTCAAATGGAACAACATATATCTTGGAAGCATATAACATGTCTTAAGGGGCACACAACAGTTTACCAACACATAATAATATTCACACAAGCAAACTTATACCCTATCGAGTATTTACGCACCTAAACTCAATCTTTTCCAAGAAAAAGAGATTAAAGGAAGCTAGATACAAGGTAATGGGCATTTACAGAGCAAGTATGAAGCAAAATATAGCAAAACCATAACTAAACAAGCCAGTTACACATGTTTCACACAATTCAAACTTACAAAAATCAACATATCTCACACATGAGTTAAAGATATAGAAAACTGTTTCAGGCGAGGCTTAGACGCACCCTAACAATCAAAACCCCTTAACAAATTAAACAAAAGCTCAACTTTTTTCCTTATGAACCCTAATTTGAATTTTAACGATTTACAAGTGTGAAAAGGAATTTTAAGCTAATTCCTTTTACCAAATAGGTGTTAAAGGGATGCTAAACGAGTTAGAGTGTACCTTTAATCCAGAAAACGAGTTTTGATTTTTTTCAAGTATAAGGGTAGCAAAATATGTCGAGAGAGAAAGAGGTATGTTTGGTTTTGTGTATAAGAGTTGTGTGCGATTTGTGTTAACCAAAGGGGGTATAACCGGTTTAAATTTCAAGAAATGACAGAAACGGTCCTCGTTCTTTGACACACCTTCTATTTCCTTTATAAACTTTAGCCTTAAGTTTAACCAAGTTATATTAATGACATATTTAGCCTCTAAAGATGCAAGCTTAAAATCTAAGTCCTAAATTTTGCCATTTTCTCCCTAAAAGGTTAAATCTAATAACATCTTAAGCCCTTTTTGAGTTAAAATAATATTAACTCCTTTCTAAAAGATGATCTGTTATTGTTTAAAACTTTTCCTTTTATTCTGAGATGACTTTTGAAAGATTAATTTTGAAAGAATTTAAATATTTCCCCCCCTCAAATAATGTACTGTCTTATATTTAAAGAGCTGTAGACATTGTTTGAGTGATCAAAAATGCTTTGAAAATCTTTTCTGATGAGAAACTGATATGTTTAATTATTTTTCAAAAACAACACCAATAAAAACAAGATTTCTCTCGTTTTACATAATGTACACCTATTTGATTAGATAGCACGGGTTGTGTAGCAAAGTATACACAATCCTTTGTATGAATATAAAGTACTTCATACCCGAGAAAAATTAATTTCTAGTTGAGAGGTCAAGATTTCTTTTTGGCGAAATACTTGCCTTTAAATTGAAGACCGGGTTACTATCTTAAATAATAGCAAGCCATTGACATGTTTTGAAAGCATTTAGAACTTCTGCTCGAACTTCATTTACAACCTCGTATCATTATTGAATGACATTTCTAAGGCCGTAAATGTTATTGATTTTCAGAAGACATGTCATGAAAAACATATTTTTGTATTTTCTGATTTTTTAATTTTATATATTCTTTTTATAAGTTTTATATTTTTCTATTTTCTTTTTGTAAAATTTTTATAAAACTAAAAATCTTTTTGAATTTTTCTGGTTTTCTTTATTTACATATGACACATAGGATACATAACGAGTTACCACCATTACTCGTCCTCTTCGTTTACCAGACTTTTTAGCGTTTCAGGAGGCATACTTCTCATGCCAAGCTTGCTGATAAGAAATTTAAGTCGTTTTCGTCCCAATGCCTTGGTAAAGATATATGCCAGCTGATTATTTGTTCTGACAAAATACAGTTCAACCACCTCATTTTCCACTTGCTCTTTGATGAAGTGGTATCTGATGTCAATATGCTTGGATCGGGAATGTTGGACGTTGTTGCAACATAAAGCAATGGCACTTTTGTTATCGCAGTGTAGAGGTATCTTGTTGAACCCAAGGCCATAGTTAGTTAATTATGATCTCATCCAAAGTATTTGAGCACAACATCCTGACAAGGCAATGTATTCAGCTTCTATACTGGATATGGCAGTGCTCTTTTGTTTCTTTGATGACCAACTCACTAATCTATCTCCCAATAGCTGCATACTTCCAAATGTACTTCTTTTGGTATCTTAGCAACCAGCGTGATCAGCGTCTGCAAAAGTTGTTAATGCAATACATGAATCCTTCGAATAAAACATACCCATGTTAATGGTTCCTTTTAGGTATTGAAAGATTCGCTTAACTACATGTAAGTGCTTTTCAGTAGGCTTTGCCTGATATTGGGCACACATGCATACAACAAATTGAAGGTCTGGTCTACTGGCAATCAGATACCTAAGGGAGCCAATCATTCCACGATAACGTATGGGATCAACTTCTTTTCCTTATGGATCTGCATCCAGTTTGGATTTCTCCACCATGGAAGTATCTATTGGGTCACTGGTTTCCATAACATATTTTTTAATTATCTCAAGAGCATATTTAGATTAGTTAAGAAAGATGCCTATGGGACTTTGAGAAATCTAAAGTCCTAGAAAGAATAACAATTTTCCCATCATCGACATCTTAAATTTTGAACACATGATTTCAGAAATTTTTTCACAAAGATCAGGTTTAGTGGAGGAATATATAATATCATCTACATAGATTTGTACCAGTAAGATGTCTTTGCCTTCTCTCTTGATAAACAATGTAGGATCAACGATTCCTTTAGAGAACTTCTAGGAGAGTAAAAACGATGAGAGTAAATCAAACCAAGCCCTTAGTGCCTGCTTTGACCCGTAAAGAGCCTTCTTAAGCTTTTACACACGGTTGGGATTCTCTGGATCTACAAACACGTCTGGTTTACTAACATAAACCTCCTCACGTAATATGCCATTCAGGAACACACTCTTCACATCCATTTGATAGACGACCATGTTCATGTGAGCAGCAAATGCAAGAAAGATACAGATGGCTTCGAGTCATGCAAATGGAGCAAAAGATTCTTCAAAGTCTATGCCTTCTTCCTGACGATATCCCCTCGCTACTAACCAAGCCTTGTTTTTCAACACACCTCCTAGTTTATCTAATTTAACCTTGTATATCCACTTCAAGATGATAATCATAACATGATCCGGACAAGGTACAAGCTCCCAAACTTTAAGAAATTCAAACTCATTGAGTTCTTCTTGCATGGCTTCAATCCAGTAGGATTCCGTAATTGCTTCTTTTAACTCTTGGGTTCAACGGAAGAAAGGAAAGCATCGAAATAACAAAATAGGGCTTCATTTTGTAGTTGATGTCGAGTGGAGACGAGTCTAGAAGGATCGCCAATTACATTATCAATCAGATAATCTTTGGTCCATTTACTGATGTGTTCAGGTGGTTGATTGATTGAGTGCACATTATTTGGAATATCAACATGAGAAGAGGATTCTTCAGAACTAGGTTCTGGAATTGGAATGCCAGATTGGGGCTTATTATCTATGTGTGTAACTTCAATATCATGATCTGCTTCTTTAGCACCGAGAGGAATAGCATGGGATAGTGATGCATGTAGAGTTTTTGAAGTACTTGGTGAGGGTGCATCTTGATCAACTGATGTTGAGGAAGGCGAACTGGTTGAAACAGCAAAAACTAGAGCAGCAACTTCAGGAGCTGGATGATCAACACATGGTGGAGGATGAAAGTATTCATTAAACAATGGTTGAAGCAGTGTATCCCACTCATCTCTTGTTTGTGGGACAAAAGGTGTTGAAGAAGGAGGTTGTGGCACGAGTCCTGAACTGAGTGTTCCAGGAGTCATTTCATGAAGTGTGGGTCCTGAACTGCTTTGTTCAGAAGCCATCGCTGTCAGCTCATCAAAGTCTACATAAATTGTTTCCATAATTCGTCTGGTACGTCGGTTGTAAATCCGATAAGGCTTCTTTACAGGAGCATGAAAATACCAACATCAGGTTTAGCTTTCAGTTTGCCCAAATCCTCACTGTCATTAGTTGGATAACAAATTGCACCAAATAAATGAAGATAGGAAAGATCTGGTTTTCTGTCATGCAGTAGCTCATATGGTGTTTTCCATGACGAAGGCGTATTAGGGAACGGTTCTGGGTGTAACAAGCTGTGGCAACTGCTTCTGCCCACAGAAATAATGGAGCTTTAGCATAAATCAACATGGTGTGAGCAGCCTCTACTAAAGTGCGGTTTTGTCTTTTGACAACGCCGTTCTGTTATGGAGTACGCGCCACGAATCTTTCATAAGAGATGCCGACATCTTCATAATAGCTTCGCAGAGTTTGATTGAAAAATTTTGCACCATTATCTGTGCGAATATTCCTGACAGTTGCATTTAAACGAACTTGTATCATTTTCAGAAACTTGATGATGAACTCTAGAGCTTCATCTTTCGATCTTAAGAACTTAACCCATGTAAACCGAGAACAATCATCAAAAATTACCAGGATATATTTCTTCCTATTAATACTTTCAACACGCATCGGCCCACAAAGATCCATATGCAGAAGATAAAGTTTTTCTTGGTTGGTGTCTTCAGATTTTGGTTTATGAGATTGTTTCTTGCTTTTTCCCAACGAACATGCAGAACACAAGTGACCTTTTTCAAATTTCAGTTTTAGGAGACCTCTTACAAGACCTTGTTTAGCCAATTGATTAATGGTACCAAAGTTCAAGTGAGACAAACATCGATGCCATAACCAAGACTTAGTCTTAGAAGCCTTTGACAAGAGACAAATCGGAGAAGACTTCATTATATCACCAATGGACAATGTATATAAATTAGTTCCCCAAGATCCCATGAGTAGGTCAACACCTTCAAGATTGCGAACAAAACATGTGTGTTTATGAAAAGCTACTTCAAGACCTAAGTCACACAATTGACCAACGGAGAATAGATTGTGCCTGAGTCCCCTAACGTAGTAAACCCTGGAAATAGTAACATTCCTGATCTAATAATCACCATAACCCATTATCTTAGCAATTTGATTATTACTAAACTTGACGGTACCAAGAAATTTATTGACGAAATTGGTGAGCTGAGAGCGGTTTCCGGTCATATGCTTGGAGTATCCAGAAAGAAATACCACATTACAATTTGGACAACCTGCAATCGATAAGAAAAGAAGATAGAACATTGGAAACAGTGGATTCCCAGTTTGAGGTGTGTTCTGATTGTTAGAAATCATAGATTTTATAATCTTGATTAGTTCTCGAACCTACAATTTGATTGATTGGGTCTCATAATGTAATACATAATTCTTGAGTTGATGTAAGGAACCTTGATTTGGTAGTTGTTTCCTTATGAGGCACTCATTAGTCGAGGTGGCCTAGTTAAAGGGCACTTTTTGGTTGATTGAAAAGTAGTCATTAGTTTTATTTAAAACCATTTCGCTAGTGTACACTTTAACCGTAGGTTTCCATATCTTACTTCTTATTTTTAGATTAGCAGGTTTAGATTTAGACAACACATTCACATCATGAACATAATCAAGTACACATTTATCATGATTTACATCAAACAAGTATTCATTACAGATAGCTTAAACATATTTTAGAATTGCAGTTTAATGATTTGCTTGACTAAAGCATTACTTTCAGTTTTGCAAACACGATTCTTTTTATTCTTCCTAGACTTAACGCTCCTAGATTGGTCTTCTACTTTATTGGTCTTGTTGCTACTTGATGATTGCGAGATCCTATTGTTCTTTGTATTCCCTGTAGGATTTGATTTGCTAGTCCGGTTGAATCCGTTTTATCCTGTAGAATTGCAACAGGTTGGTTAGAGTCTTTTGTTTCATGGGATTCAACCATTCGAGAGTGCTTGAGGATTGTGAGGGGTCCAGCAAATCTACTTCTTGTCCTTGTTCTTTGGTGTGACATCCACTAATTTCTCACTAGGTCTTGTTAGACAAGGGCATGTATCTCTAATATAGACTAACACTTCTTGAATTCTTTGAACATACTTACATGCCAAGTCTAAGTTACTATCTAAAGGGCTTAACACTCTAGCACTTTTGACTATTTCCTAAAGAATGTCCGCATGTTCCTTAGAGTGCTTAATATATTCTAGATGTGCATCCTTGTTTTTCAAGACTTTCGGAGCTAATGGTTCTAAAGCTTGAACATTCCTGGAGCAATAGTAGTGGAATGAGGTTTTGAAACAACAGTGTCAATGACAATCTTTTCTTTAACTTTCCTTAATTTATTTTTTAATGTTGTGTTAGCAAAAACCTTTTCTTGAATTTGAGTTTTCAAATCTGCATTTTCCATCGACTTAGAATTTAGATTAACAATTAACGAATCACATTGTTCTTTTTCATGAACACGCGACAATTTAATTTAATCGTAAAGTTCTTTGTAAGTCTTTTTCATATGCTCTCTTTCTTTGTGTAACTTCTCATTTTCAAATAATAATTTTGCCACACTATGCTCTAATTCAATATTTATTGTTTCAATCTCATCTATGTCCTTTTTCACTTTAGCGGGATTCTCATTTTCTCTCAGCGAATGAATTGTTTCATTTAGTTTGCTGATTACAGTGTCCTTTGCTTGTAGCTGAGCTTTCAAATCATTTTGTTTAAAATATTCTTGAATTTCAGGATGATTTTGATTATCACTTGATTAGTCTTTTGAAAAAATAATTTCGTTTTTTAGTTGCTTGGCAACTTTCTTGAAGAAATACAATGTTGTTCGAGGTTTGAAAACCATTTCGAAAGTTCAATATAGACATCATTCTTATTGACAAGCTCAACTTTAAGTTCCAGACACTTATTGCATGTATCCACAGAATTCTCGTTCTTTTTCTCAGAATCACAAATGATAATAGAAGAATTCTACACAATATTCATAATTTATTGAGATATGATTTTGTCCAAGAGTCGATCATTTTCAATCAAAAATTGTTTCTGTTGAATTTCACAACATTTCCTGTCGATAGAGCATTGTTCCACAGCTGCTTCCATTTGGGTGAAATCAGTTTATACTTTAGTGATTTCATCAAGAAGACCTTTATCAAACGCTTTAAAGAAATCTTTAAACTTGTTTAACCATGGAATTATTTTGTTTATAAAAACCTTTTTGGTATGTTCAAAGTCCCACGACCCCTCAGTGATAGCATCAGGTGTAGTTCTTACTTTTACCACTTTGTCAAAACTAGCAAGATGAAATATAAGTTTTTTAAGACTTTTGTTTACTAAACTTACTTTTGGAAGTTCACTTGGAACCTCTAATTTTGACAGGTAGCATTTGGAAGTACTAGGTTCTCAGAGTTTATGGTCTGAACTTTGTAGTCAAAAACTTTGCCTCTGTAGACAGTCATTGTTGTGATAACAAAACGTTTTCAAATCTTCAGCTAATTTTTGTAACCAGAATAATTAATCAGAGTAAATATTAATGTTTCTTTCTTCATGATTGGATCATTTTATGTTTTCAACCATTTTCTATCGACTCTCTTCAGCTAAATCAAAGTCTCTTCATCAGCAACTCATAGAATGAACATCATGTGTTTCTAGGATGCACATTACCATCATACAAGATTGGCTTAATCCGCTGAGCTCGTTTCAGATAAAAGGGATTTTTTTAACATTTCACATTTTCAGGTCATTTTACGACTTCAAGTATTCCATTATTTATTTTTAGGCTTTTACGCGTTTGCTTTAAATTTTCATCGTTTAGTTGAATCGCGTAAACTAAAAATAAGCATTCGACGTAAATAGGCATCAAACAAATAAATGTTTACGTCAAGTAAGTGTTATAAAGTTATTAGGATCATTATTTATAACTTTACGCTTTTTATTTTTATTGGTTATGTAAAACGTTTACGTAACGCAATAGAACTACACTTTTGCATGCATGGCAAACCATAAACACTTCTACAATTCAACAAATACCTACTATAATACCCAATACCCCAAAAACTACAAAAACACTTATACAAATGATGCTATAGCCGGCCACAACAACATATACACTCTACACTTCAAATTAAATCCAACAATGCTCCACTAACTTGAATAAACAACATTACTTGTTATCCAATGGATCAAACACTTAATATAACATCACTTTGGTCTCTCTTTTCCTTGTCTTGTAACCAGATAGTATGAAAGCAAGGAAGGGGACAAGAAGCAAGCATGCATAGGCTCTTTCACATCATTCTTACACCTTCTTACACAAAGCATGTTTGGTCTACCACTTACCATGTCCCTAATAATATTATAAGCCTTAATCCCATGCCCTAAAGGCTTGTATGAATCAGATACAAGGAACAGTCAATCCCAATTTTCCTTGTCTTGTGACCGGATAGTATGAAAGAAAGGAAGGGGACAAGAAGCAAGCATGCATATGCTCTTTCACATCATTTTTACACCTTCTTACACAAAGAATATTTCCTCTCTTGCTCACTCCATACTCACGACTCACTCACAACACTCATATACAATTCATAGTTTTGATTTTAAATGTATTTCAAGGGTATAAGGTTCATTGTTAGGCATATCTAAGGTGTATTAGAAGCCTGGTTAAGTGGTTAAAAGGGTTTTGCAAGTAAAAGGAAACTAGGGGTTTCTTGGTTAAATTAGGTTTTGTCGAAGTATTCAGGGTTAAATACTTGGGTCTTGCTTATGTACCTTCTTCACTCATCTTCACCAAGAAATTTATTGACAAAATTGGTGAGCTGAGAGCGGTTTCGGTCATATGCTTGGAGCATCCGGAGTCCAAATACCACATAACAATTTGGACAACCTTCAATTGATAAGAGAAGAAGATTGAACTTTGGAAATAGTGGATTCCCCAACTTGTGTGGGTTTCGATTGGTTAGAAATCCTAGATTCTATAATCTTTGATTAGCTACTCAAACCTACAAATTTTGTTGCTTTGGTGTAAGAACTGATTTGGTAGTTGTTTCCTTAAGAGACACTACTTTAGTGGAGGCGAACCTAGTTAAAGGGTACTTATTTCTGACTATAGTGAGAGTA
This sequence comes from Tanacetum coccineum, assembly GCA_026074375.1. Classification (NCBI taxonomy): domain Eukaryota; kingdom Viridiplantae; phylum Streptophyta; class Magnoliopsida; order Asterales; family Asteraceae; genus Tanacetum; species Tanacetum coccineum. The sequence continues at coordinate 25,375 of BQNB010001903.1, read as the reverse complement.
CATCATGTAGGTTTCCATTTAAAACCAATTTCAGTGTACACTTTACCCGTAGGTTTCCATATCTGCTTCTTATTTTTATGCTTAGCAGGTTTAGATTTAGACAACACATTCACATCATAAACATAATCAAGAACACATTTATCATGATTTGCATCAAACAAGCATTCATTACAGACATCACAAACAAATTTAGAATTCACATTTAACATAGATTGCATGACATAAGCATTACTTTTAGTTTTGGCAACATGATTCTTTTTATTCTTCCTAGACTTAACGCTCCTAGATTGGTCTTCTACTTTATTGGTCTTGTTGCTACTTGATGATTGCGAGATCCTATTGTTCTTTGTATTCCCTGTAGGCTTTGATCCGCTAGCACCAGTAGAACCGATTACTCCTGTAGAATGCAACAAAGGTTGGTTAGAGTCTTTTAGTTTGTGGGAATTAACCCGTTTCTCAGTGTTGCTTGAGGATGTGACAGGGTTAACAAATCTAACTTTCTTATCCTTGTTCTTTAGTGTGACAGCCACTAATTTCTCACTAGGTCTTGTTAGACAAAGGCATGTATCTCTAATATAGACTAACACTTCTTGAATTCTTTGAACATACTTACAGGCCGAGTCTAAGTTACTATCTAAAGGGCTTAACGTCTAGTACTTTCGACTATTTCCCGAAGAATGTCCGCATGTTCCCTAGAGTGCTTAATATATTCTAGATGTGCATCCTTGTTTTTCAAGACTTTCAGAGCTAATGGTTCTAAATTAAGCTTGAACATTCCTGGATCAATAGTAGTGGCATGAGGTTTTAAAACAATAGTGTCAATGACAGTCTTTCCTTTAAGTTTCCTTAATTTATTTTTTAATGTTGCGTTAGTAAAAACCTTTTCTTGAATTTGAGTTTTCAAATCTATATTTTCCTTCGACTTAGAATTTAGATTAGCAATTAAAGAACCACATTGTTCTTTTTCATGAACACGCGACAGTTTAATTGAATCGTAAAGTTCTTTGTAAGTCTTTTTCAAATGCTCTCTTTCTTTATGTAACTTCTCATTTTCAAATAATAACTTTGCCACACTATGCTCCAATTTAATGTTTATTATTTCAATCACATCTATGTCTTTTTTCACTTTAGCGGGATTCACATTTTCTCTCAACGAATGAATTGTTTCCTTTAGTTTGCTGATGACAGTGTCCTTTGCTTGTAGCTGAGCTTTCAAATCATTTTGTTCAAAATATTCTTGAATTTCAGGATGATTTTGATTATCACTTGATTTGTCTTTTTGAAAAAATTCTTTATTTAGTTGCTTGGCAACTTCAAGAGAAATGCAATGTTTTTTGAGGTTTGAAAACTGTTTCAAACGTTCAATATAGACATCATTCTTATTGACAAGCTCAACTTCATGTCCTGACACTTATTGCATGTATCCACTCGGAAATTCTCGTTCTTTTGCTCAGTATTATTCACAAATGATAAAACAAAAGAATTTAACACAATATTCATAATTTCTATGAGATATGATTTTGACCATGCTGTTGTAAATTTCATTCATTTCCTGTTGACAGTGCATTGTTTTTTTTCCCACAACTGCACATTCATTTTGGGTGATGGAAAGCAGTTTGTACTTTAGTGATTTATCAGAAGACTATAAACAAACCCAAGATATTTTCATCGTAATGCAAACCTATTTTTGAATTATAACATATTGTAAGACGGGGAAAATTTTTTGCTTTATTACATTACATTGCATTGTCAATATCTCATTAAGTAAAGGTACTTGTCATAAACTAAAGTAACGTTCTCACGCCACCTACGTATGGCAATCCATCCTATATATGTCAAGCAAAACATTTCATAATTATCAAGTCATATTCATAATAATCATTCATTTAAGGTAACATTTATTCTAAAAAAGTTCAGTTTGCTTATCATATTCAAAACGGGCTTTAATCCATTATCGGATGGCCCTAACACCCTAATCTCATGGATGGTTTACCCCTAAAGTGAATGCATAAGCTACTAAAGCATATGTACAAGTAATATGATATCTCATTTGAAATATAAAATCTCTTCAAGTCAAAGCACAAATCTCTAAAAACTCAATGTACAAGTCATTAAGCATGATCTCTAAAATAGCCGTTTTACCTCCGTTTTCATTCTAATTTCTTCACCACCACTTAAGCAAGTTACTAAACTCATTCTACAGATTTAACCTAATAAATAATATATTCATAAGCTTTCATACATCTTTTTGCACTCAAAACCCTAATTCAAAACCCTAAACCCTAAAACCGAGCTAGTTTCTAAACCATGACCTGTTTCTTGGCTTTTTTATCACATTGTAACCAAAAAAACACTCAAATAAACGTTGTAAAAAAACTTGTTTTTACAATATTTGTACTTCCTATTCAATCATTATTTCATCAATTACATTCATCATTTTTACTTCACTTGTACGTAAAATATAGCCTAGAAACTTAATTTACATAAATGGTTCATTTAACCCGTTTTTATTTTTTATAGTTTTAAATTTATATTATATCACAAATATCCAACAAAGGGCCATTGTAATAACTCATAAAATGATTTTACAAATCATTATCTATCATTAACTTAGCAATGTGCAAGAAATCAAAGCCTAGAAAACCTTAACGAATCTAGAAAACCCTAATTATCATTTTGACCCGTTTATTCAATTTCAACCCATTTTAACTTAAACCAACGACCAAATTTCATTTATAATACTTTATATAAGCCCTAATATTTGTATTCCATCATTCCTAATTAAGAGTATGCAAAATATATAAGCAAGATAGTCATGATAAATAAACGAGCCCTATTTGAACCCGTGACCTCGTTTCTTCAATTCTACTCCATTTTAACCAAAACCAATTTGACTAATCTTTGTATTACTTTATACCAGACCTTAACAAACCTTTTCATCTATCCTTAATTCTATTTTTATACACAAATGTACCTTGGAAAAACCCTTGAACACCTAGTCGAACCCCAAAACTAACCCGAACCCTTTCATACTCAATTTTGACCCATTTCAAACCATTCCAAGTGCAAATAACCAATATGAACCTCTTCTAGAAAGAAACCTTCAAGAAGATTATCACTACTTTGACCAATCTTGGTTTTTCCCCCCCACAATATTATGAGCACATGGCCTCTCTCTTATGCTATCTTTCAGACGCGACATACTCCTAACATAAACACTCATCAAAAGCTACTCAATATAGGTGGACCTCCCACCATTGATTTCCTAGCTTTTCTCATCCCTATCTAGACCCTATATGTGTCAAACCAGTATAAGCTTTGCTTACTCCTTGCTACTTCAAATGGGTATAAATAGGACTCTTATGTCTTTATTTTTCTTCATCCCCCCCACTTGCCTCCTATATAACATTCATAGTAGCAAATTCATTTCTCAATATGAATTCTATAGTCTTAGAGTCTCAAGTACAGAAAGGAAGCAAAAGAAACCAAGAAACGAAGCCCGAGAGTCGTTGTTCTAGGCGTACGAAGCCGAAAGTCCCGATTCTGACCCGTTTCCAAGCTATAAGCTCAAACCAGGTTCTCTAAACTTATATTCTGCTCATGTAACGTTATAATGTTCATATGATCTTGCTAAAATCATAATATAAAGCTTTGAACTCAAAAACCTAAGTGTTATGCCTTTTTGATCCAAAACCGTACACCCGAAACCCTAATTTCATGTTTTTACTTAAACTATGGGTTAAACTTGTAAACTTTTGTTATAATCAATCCTAATAAGCTATTATAATGTTAAAATAAGTACTTTGATAAGTTATAAGAGAATTTGACCTTAAAACCCGCGCGTTTACGTTTTGAAACCCTAATTTGACCCGTTTTGCTTCTTAGCTTAACGAATCGTTATTTTAAACTTGTGTTGCGTTAAAACTTCATATTTCAGTTTATTATAACTTATAAATGTCTAATGAAATGTTAAACTAAGCTTGCATGGCAATTTGGACATGTTTTGTAATTATAATCCATGCAAGGGGTATATATCGTAAATTTCAGAAACTTATAACTAAAAGGACTAAAAGTGTCATTTTATCAAAGTTATAACTCCAGGGATCTATTATGTCACTTTTCAAAGTCCAAGGTTTACTTGGTATATCTTTTAAAGTTGAAGGACCAAAGTCGTAAAAGTGCAAACCTCAGGGGTCTATTTGCAATTTCCTAGAACCCCAGGGTCTAAAATGTAACATTTTGAAAAAGTATAAAATCATATCCAAAACATTACAAGACATAACTTTAATTAACGCTTCTCGTGCTTAACATTTCCAGATATTGATTAAAACGCTTAAAACCGATTATATCGTATCACAATACTAGGGAGCTTCTATTTGTGGAGTTTCATCTTGGTTATTTCGTTCTCGAACTGAGTTAGTTGGGTTTACGATTTAAGTGCCCTTGTCCTCAATTATTTTACTGAATGGACTTCTGAATTATGATGGCTTCACCGAACAGTGATTCAATAATCAAAACTCTTCATTCAAACTCACTAACTCTTTAAACCACAAAGTTATAAGTATAATCTACTAAGACTTGACATATTCTACTAAGACAGGTTGTGTGACGTAGCTGATTATATATCATTTGTAACTATATCAACATTCCCCGGATGTTAAGAATTATGATATGGTAGTCAGCTCTTTCATTTAAGAATATTTTTAATCTAACTACCAGGTGAGATTCAAAACCTCGCCTACTTATTTTAAATGTTTTATAACCCGCGAGGGGGATACATGCTTGTTACAAACTCTTTTACATAACTACGTTTTATATAATACTTGTGAATTACTTTTCAAAGACTTAATGAGTTCATAACCTCACATTTCAATACTTTATAAACCTGTAATACCTGCTATAAACCATGAATGCAAGTGTTTTCTAAATGTATGCTAAGTGATTGTAGTCACCAACCAAACCATGCCAGTCTCTCAGACTGAAAACTCCCTTTTTCCTGGTAGAATTAGGATTTAGACTGACATAGGTTTAGAATAGAATAGAATTAACATAGACTAGATAACCAATATATTAATTAAATTGATATATTTAACCTCACTTTAAGTGTTCGACACCCTACTTACCATGAAACTACTACTGATCGGGTACACTGCGCGTTAAAGTGTTGTTTTTAGTTTAGTCGGTAAAATATAAATTTAAAACTTGAATCATAAAAATATACACCACACAACGACACATCATTGTGCCAATCTCTTCTATGTCCTTTTTCACTTTAGTGGGATTCGCATTTTCTCTTAGCGAATGAATTGTTTCCTTTAGTTTGTTGATGATAGTGTCCTTTGAATTTCAGGATGATTTTGATTATCACTTGATTTGTCTTTTTGAAAAAATTCTTTATTTAGTTGCTTGGCAACTTCAAGAGAAATGCAATGTTTTTTGAGGTTTGAAAACTGTTTCAAACGTTCAATATAGACATCATTCTTATTGACAAGCTCAACTTCAAGTTCCAGACATTTATTGCATGTATCCACAGAATTCTCGTTCTTTTTCTCAGAATCACAAATGATAACAGAAGAATTCAACACAATATTCATAATTTCTTAAGATATGATTTTGTCCAAGCTGTTGAATTTCACAACATTTCCTGTTGACAGAGCATTGTTCCACAACTGCTTTCATTTGGGTGAAAACAGTTTGTACTTTAGTGATTTCATCACGAAGACCTTTATCAAACTCTTTAAATAAATCTTTAAACTTGTTTAACCATGGAATTATTTTGGTTAAAAAAACCTTTTTGGTATGTTCAAAGTCCCACGACCCCTCAGTGATAGCATCAGGTGTGGTTCTTACTTTTACCACTTTGTCAAAACTAGCAAGATGAAATCTTTGTTTTTTAAGACTTTTGTTTACTAAACTTACTTTTGGAAGTTCATATGGAACCTCAATTTTGACAGGTGTATTTGAAGTACTAGGTTCTTTAGAGTTCTTGTCAGAACTTTGTAACCAAAACTTTTGCTCTGTAGACAGTCCTTGTTGTGGAACAAAGCATTTTCCAAAATCTTTAGCTAATTTATTTAACTCAGAAAAATTAATCGGAGTAATATTAATTTTCTTTTTCTTCATGATTGGATCATTTTTTCAACCATTTTTAATCGACTCTCTTCAGCTAAAATCAAAGTCTCTTCATCATCAACCATAGAAAGAACAACATGTGTTTTAGATAGCACATTACCATCATACAAGATTGGCTTAATCCGCTGAGCTCATTTCAGATAAAATGGATTTTTTTAACATTTTACATTTTCAGGTCATTTTACGACTTTAAGTATTCCATTATTTATTTTTAGTCTTTTACGCATTTGCTTTAAATTTTCATCGTTTAGTTAAATCGCGTAAACTAAAAATGAGCATTCGACGTAAACGGACATCAAACAATTAAATGTTTACGTCAAGTAAGTGTTATAAAGTTATTAGGATGATAATTAAAACTTTACGCTTTATATTTTTATTGGTTACATAAAACGTTTACGTAACACAATAGAACTACACTTTTGCATGCATGGCAAACCATAAACACTTCTACACTTCAACAAATACCCACCATAACAATATTATAAGCCCTAATCCCATGACCTAAAGGCTTGTATGAACCGGATACAAGGAACACACCACCAAAACCATTTGTATGTTTCATTTAGGTGGTTTTGCTTCCATGTTTAGCTATAAATACAAGTCCAAAAGCAAGTTAACTCTCACACCTCATTTACAAGCATAAAACTCAAACTATTTCCTCTCTTGGTCACTCCATACTCACGGCTCACTCACAACACTCATATACAATTCATAGTTTTGATTTTACAAGTATTTCAAGGGTACAAGGTTCATTGTTAGGTATATCTAAGATGTATTGGAAGCTTGGTTAAGTGGTTAAAAGAGTTTTGAAAGTAAAAGGAAACTAGGATTTTCTTGGTTAAATTAGGGTTTTGTGGAAGTATTTAGGGTTAAATACTTGGGTCTTGCTGGTGTACCATCTTTACTCATCTTCATTAAGGTCTTCTAAGAACCTTAAACTTTTCATATTATTCATTTCATGATTTATATAATTGTTATATAGTTAATCATCACCTAAGGTATTTTATAAGTTTATAAAATAGATGTTTACACATTATTAAATTCAAATTTCATTTTTGGTTTAATGTTATGATGCTAAAATGATGATAAAAGGCAAGAACACACTTAGTTTAACTATTTGTTAATATATAAAACTAGTTTATAAATTAATTATATAAAAGTTTATTTATTAACTTTATGAATAAATAAATGTGAAGACTTGTATTCTTGGACATATTCTAGACATAAAGTAGAGGACTCAAATTACATCAAGGATGTGCTATGACATAAGGTAGAGGACTTGTAGTATTTTAATCAAATGAAAAGGTATATAAAACAAGTTATAAAACTTTTAATTTAAAAACTTAATTTGCTACTGTTTTAATTCGAACCATATAATATTTATTTTATATTTTATTAAAATAGTACATCTCATAAGGATCGTAAGCATATAAAGAACTCGAAAATCTGTATTATGAAGAAGTTATGGTATTTACAAGATTGTACGTAAAAGTGTTTTTATAAAAGTATTTTTTTAAAATTTTGAGATTTTTGAATCTGTAAAAATGTAAACATATTTTTTTGAGAAAGTACAAGTCATGAGGATTCCAAAACTATAAAGTACACTAAGAATGGATTTATAACGAAGAAGTTACGCTAATTACAAGTTTACGACAAAAAAATATTTTTATAAAAGTAATTTTATAAAAATGTGTTACTGTTCATAATAGTGGGCTGTTGGAAAATATTTTTCTTAGATAGAGCTTTTAATTACGAAGACGTGGACATAAGAATCACTAAAAACCGAATTAAAACGAATGAGATATGATTTTTATACGATTTCAATAATTAAAATTTATAAAAAGTATTTTTATAAATTTCCACTTACTTTTACTGTTCATATCAATACTACCAAATATTATGTATGTTTTATTTGATTAAAAATTTTATACTACGATTCCACTATATTATAGAAAGTATTATAAAACGGATGTTTTTAAAACGAAAAAGATATAAGGTTTATAAAACCTTATGCACTATTTTTATACTTGTGCATATTTTGTGTATCAATTAACTAATTATCATATAATTATCATCTATATAATTACATAAAAGTGTTAAAACAATTATTATTTCATAAACAATCAATTGGTGGACAAAATATAACATTTTTACAAATCACCAAATAATGACATTATTTTACACAAAGTACAATAATCATATTGTTTAATTTTATAAATTAAACAAACATGTTTAGGTGGTGATGTAACTATATAGAATTATATGTTGTGTTAGTTATTCAAAGTACATAGTACTCATACGACCTATATTTAATTAGGTTGCATTCGGACTACGTGACGATTTTCACACTATTTGATTTAGATAATCAATTCATTCACTGAGGTGAGTTCATAGCCCCATATTTTACTATATCAATGATTTACAACTTTTGGGGTGAGAACCATGCATTGTTTTACAAATTGGACGTAAGTGTACATTTTAACATGATTACGTGTTTGCCTAAGTAGTGATAACCCTCTGAGCCCATTATCATGAACTGTCAATTACTTTGTGTAAGCGCGAATGTTATAAATAGATCTATTTGAGATTGACATCCCCGTTTGGGTGAGTAGCGCTCACTATGCCAGTTTGTCGGAAAACGGACGTATACCATGTCGGATTTGGGATGTTGCGGGTTAGAACATCATCAAGGGCAATGTAGGCAATTTATATTGCTATTCATACATGTCGAGCTTTAGTGTAATAATGTTTGCATCTGTTGCATTATCATACATTTGGAAATCTTGCGGTCCTACATTACATTTACATAAACCTGTGAATTCACCAACTTTATGTTGACGTTTTAAAGCATGTTTTTCTCAGGTCAATAAGGTGCAAGTCAAGGATACATTGGTGGTCGTTATTTTGGATGTCATTGCATAAAGATTTAGAAGCATTACATTTTGGGGATAATTGTTATGTTTTAAAATCTTTACATTTACAAGTAACCATGTTAAGCCGATGTGCTTTTGTAACAAACAATTTTAGTTATTCCAATGTATCAGTTTTCAAACGACTCATTTAGAGGTCGTTCTCATATCATGTGCTATTGATCTATGATGTAACGCTCCCAGATACATTATTCTGCTGCGACCCTATTTAGGGGTGTTACAGATTGGTATCTAGAGCCAAGGTTATAGAGAACCAGGTCAAATGTTTTTACTTGGACTATAACCGTTTTCAAACATTGCATCATACAAAGGGGTTTTCACGGGACATACACTCACTAGTTGTTGCATTAGTTGGTCATACTAGATGCTGTCATGATTGATATACGTGTTATAATATACTATGTATATTACTATAAGGGTCTTATATTGATACTTATATAAGCTACTTTTGTTTTGTCACAGATATAGTCATGTCATCAGACGAGGCATCGTCTGGGGTTACTTACACATCGATATCGAACGATTACGAAGAGCCCTCTAACGCAGGTTCTCCTGGAGTCGTTGTATACGGATACGATGGACTCCCTATGCATCCAGTTTACCTACCATCATCGGATTATGTGCCTAGACCTAAGGAGCTAGAGCAGGCATCGCTTTTACCGGATTACGTACCAGGACCAGAGTACCCCGAGTACTTGGCCCCATCTGATGATGAGATTCCCGTTGAGGATCAGCCTTATGCTGCTGCTGCTTCACCCATAGCCCTATCTTCGGGCTACATTCCTGATTCCGATCCGAAGGAGGATTCGGAGGATGAATCAGAGGATGGTCCCGCAGACTATCCAATTGAAGGATGAGATGATGATGACTCATTTGGGGATGATGCAGATGACGAGGAGGAGGCCTCTGAGGAGGATGAGAAGGAGGGGGAGCACTAAGCTCCGGCCGACTCTACTGCTGTCTCCCCAGCTGTTGACCCTATCCCCTTCGCTGAGAAGACAGGGCCGTTTGAGACTGATGAGTCTGTGGCTACACCACCACCACCACTTACATACCGTACTACTTCTAGGATCTTTGTCTGATCCCAGGCACCTATACCGTTTCCTTATGAGGCAGAGGTTGCTAGGATCCTTTCCATACCTACACCGCCACCATCTCTACTCACTCCCTTATCATTACCACTTCCTCAGATACCATGACCACCCACCCATACTAGCCCTACTTATGCTGAGGCACCTTTAGGCTACAGAGCAGCCAGGATTCGGCTAAGAGCTGCATTCCACCACTACCATCATCCGACATCACACACCACCCAGCACCCACTACATTACCTGCACCATCCACTAGTCGCAGAGCTGACATTCCTGAGGTGACCATACCGCCTCGGAAGAGGTTGTACCTTCCTCTCGGTCCTAGATTTAAGGTTGGGGAAAGTTCTTCTTCTGTTGCTAGGCCTGCTGGGGGATATAAAGCAGATTATTGGTTTATTGGCACTCTAGATGCCAAGCTTAGACATGATCGGGTTAGAGAGATTGGTTACGGGATCACTGATGTTTGGGAGGATCCAGCTGAGGATCCAGAGATGGTACCAACGACTACTATAGCAGATTGAGTCAGCGGGTGATGGGGGACCTTGTCATAACTTTCAGGCATTATAGATGGATTAATGTGACGGTTTGAGGACGCACTGTATGGACAGAGACCCTCCTGAGTGCCAGGTCATATGGTACGCAAGTTAGGCGAGTTAGTAATATCTCCACACATCTATGCTGGTTGAGAGTGAGGCTAGGGTTGCCCGAGAGGCACGGGAGCAGTCCATGGGCTGTAGTAGGGTGGTACATGATGAGCTCCAGGCATATCAAACCCATACTCAGATTCAGGACACTCGCATCTTTTTACTAAAGGCACTGGTTACGACATTGGTTTCTCAGACTACATCACTATAGACACAGTTGATAGCAGCTTTGGGACGTATTGATACACTAGAGGCTAGGGAGCCAGCTCACATTGATGCCCAGAGGATGCTGATAGCTATAGTTTACAATTTTCAGTCATGTCATTAGCTATCATTATGTTAGCCTGCTAATTATTATGGGTTATATTCCCAGCTAGCACGGCGGTAGGACTTGTATTTTTCATTTATGTATCAAACTATCATGTATGTTTTCTAGGTTATATATGGAATGGATGTATTATGTCATGTCAATCTCACTTTGGTTGTATAGTTCACTGTGTTATGTGATCTCATTTTATTTACTTTGCATATGTTATGTCACATTTATGATTGTATGAAATCTAACGTGTATTATTATTTCTTATGATTTGAAGAAAATAGCTTCAAGAAGAGGAACCAGAACCAGAACCAGAACCAGAATCAGAACTACCCCTGCCACCGCCACCACCCTAATGACTGATGCTGCCATCATGGCATTGATAGCCCAAGGAGTGGCTGATGCTTTGGCTAGACGAACAATTCAAAGAAACACTAACCTCAATGACGATGGAAGCCAAGGTTCTGGAAGGGTATTACGAGACCTATGCGCACTACTCGTGAGTGCACCTACAATGACTTCCTCAAATGCCAACCTCTAAACTTCAAGGGCACAAAAGGAGTTGATGGTCTAACTCAATGATTTGAAAGAATGGAGTCTGTCTTCCATATTAGTAACTGTCCAAGTCAAGTTTGCTACTTGCACTCTTCATGGAATTGTCTTAACATGGTGGAACACCCATGTCAAGATAGTTGGTCATGATGCCGCTTACGGTATGCCTTGGAAAACACTTATGAAAATGATGACTGCTAAGTACTGTCCTCGAAATGAGATCAAGAAATTGGAGATAGAGATCTGGGATCTGAAGGTAAAGGGTACTGACTTGGCGAGTTATACCCAATGCTTTCAGGAACTAGCATTGATGTGCGGGAGAATGTTTCCCAAAGAGTCGGATGTGGTTGAAACGTATGTGGGTGGATTACCTGACATGATCCAAGGAAATGTGATGTCTACTAAACCTAAGACAATGGAAGAGGCTATCAAAATGGCAAACAATATGATGGATCAAAAACTCCATACGTTGGCTGAGCGTCAGATTGAAAACAAAAGGAAGCAATATGACAACTTCAAAAACAACTAGAACCAACAATAACAAAACAAGAGGCAGAACACTGGCAGGGCTTACACTGCTGGGCCTAGTGAGAAAAAGGAGTATAGTGGATCTCTGCCAAAATGTTCCAAGTGCAACTACCATCATAATGGTCCGTGTGCACCGAAGTGCAACAAGGTTGGCCACCTGGCCCGGGATTACAGAAGTTTTGGCAATGCTAACACTGGTAACAACCAGAGAGCCACTGGGGCTAATCAGAAGGGTACCTGGTGTTATGAATGTGGTGCTCACGGGCATTTTAAGAGGGAATGAACAAAGCTGAAGAACAAAAACCGTGTTAATCAAGGTGGGAATGGCAATGCTCTAGCAAAGGTGTATGTGGTGGGCAATGCGGGGACAAACCCAGACTCTAATGTCGTCACGGGTACGATCATTCTAAACAACCGCTATGCTTCTATCTTATTTGATACTGGTGCCGATAGGAGTTTTGTATCTACTACATTTAGCTCCCTAATTGATATCACACCAACTACCTTATACCACTATTATGATGTTGAACTAGCCGACAGGAAAATAATTAGGATAAACACTATCATTCGGGGTTGTACATTAAACTTCTTAAATAATCCATTCAACATTGACTTGATGCCCGTAGAACTTGGTAGTTTTAACGTCATAATTGGTATGGATTGGTTGGCGAAGTACCATGCTGTCATTGTTTGTGATGAGAAACTTGTTCGTATTCCCTGGGGAAATGAAACCTTAATTGTTCATGGTGACGGAAGCAACCGCGGAAACGAGTCTTGTTTGAACATCATCTCGTGCACTAAAACACAGAAGTACATGCTAAAAGGATGTCATGTCTTTTTGGCACATGTTACTACAAAGGAGACTGAAGGCAAGTTATAACAACCCAAGAATTGTCATCAAATGCATAATCTATTTTACTATTATCACAATTATACGGGGAAATTTTTCCCTTTATTACATTACTTATATATATCTCAGTATGTCATAACTAAAGTAGACGAGCTCACGCAACCTATCTATGACAATCTTATCTTCATAATATATCAAGTCAATATTATAATATCATTTTTACAAAGTACATTATTCCTATAATGTACCATTCGCAACGTTATATCAAAACGGGCTTTAAACCGTTATCGTATACATCTAAACCCTAATTCCATGAAATATTAACAACTAAAGTAAATGCACAAGCTACTAAAGCAAATGTACAAGTATTATAACATCTCATATGAATATACATTCTATCCAAAGAAAGGTACAAGTCCTTAAAAGCTCAATATACAAGTCATTAAGCATGATCTCTAAAATAGTTGTTTTAAATCCATTTTCATTCCAATTTCTTCACCACTACTTATGTACAAGCTACTATACTCATCTTACAATATATAAACCCTAAATATTCCATTTATAAGCTTTCATACATCTTTTTGCACACAAAACCCTAATTCAAAAGTCAGAAACCCTAACTCGAGCTAAATACTACACAATGACCCGTTTCTTCATTTTAATCCATTTTAAACCTTAACCAACACTCAAATGAGTTGCAATAACTTATTTTACAATCATATCAATCCTAATCAATCATTACTTCATCATTACTTCATCATCTTATTTCATTTGTACGTAAAACGAATCCAAGAAACCCTAAATGTACCTAATTGTGCACTAAATGTAACTTTGACCCGTTTACTTATTTTCTGACTATCTCATTCTCAAGTAAGCAACCAAGAGTCATTGTAAACCCATAAAATGAGTTTACAAACCTTTATCCATCATTATCCATCCTTGCTTCAACAATGTACGAGAATTACAAAGCTAGGAAACCCTAAAAGCCTCATATGAACCCTAATTCCAAGCTACGGCTTATTCTTTCAATTTCAACACATTTTAACTAAAACCAACGATCAAACTTCATTGATAATACTTTATTTAAGCTCTAGGATCTGTATTCCATCATTCCTAATCAAGAGTATGCAAAATATAAACCAAGAAAGTTAAGAAAACCCTAAACATGCCCTAATCAAACCCGTGACCCCATTGCTTCAATTCTAATCCGTTTTAACCCAAACCAATTGCTAATCTTTACTAATCCCTCCTATATCAGACCTTGGCTACATGTATAAACTATCCTTAATCATTTATACACGAAATAAAGACTTGAAAACTTGTGAAAACCTAGTCGAACCCTAAAACAGACCTGAACCCTTTCATACTCGATTTTGACCCATTTCAAACCATTCCAAGTGCAAATAACTTATATGAACCTCTTCTAGAATCCCTCAAGTAGCTTATTCACCAGATTATACCATTCTTTGGTCAAAAATGAGAGCACATGGCCTCTCTTTTTCTCTCTTCAGCCGCGACAAGCTCCAAACACAAACACCTCATCAATCTACTATCCTAGACCTCCACCATTGATTTTATAGCTTAGACACATCATACACTAGACCTATTACATGTCAAGACCAGATCATAGCCTTTGCTTACTCCTTGCTACTTCAAATGGGTATAAATAGACCTCATTTGTGTTCATTCAAACTCGCACCCCCCATCTTCTCACTATAACCCTTAAGGTAGCAATACTTTACTCCCATATGATCCTAGGATCATTAAAGAAGTCTAAGAAGTGAAGCTTTGAATATTTGAAGCCCCGGGAACAAGATACAAGGCGTACGAGTGGAAATACTACCCGAAACGACCCATTTCCACCATTTTTGATCCTTGAAGCTCAAACCCAGGTTTTGAATGTTCTACTTCTGCTACTACACCCTTATAATGTTCATATGATCCTAAATATACTCTTGTTAAAGTTTCATAACTCAATTCATGCTCATTTTCCATTTTGATCCAAAACCATACACCTGAAACCCTAATTTCGCGTTTTTCTTAAAACTAAATGTTATAATGGTTAAATATTGTTATAATCTATCCAAACATGCTTAACTAATGTTAAAATAACTACTTTATTGATTAATGAAGGAATTTGAACTTAAAACCCACGTGTTTATGTTGGCGCGGTTTAACGGTTTTAAAATCCGAATTAACCCGTTTTGTCTTCCTTAGCTTAAGGAATCGTTAATTTAAACTTGTGTTACGTTAAAAAACTTCGAAATTGTAGTTTATTATAACTTATATAAGATCTTTTGAAATTGTTAACATAGCTTGCCATGCAATTTGGATGTTTTGTGATTATAATCCATGCAAGAAGGGTTTCATATCGTAACTTTATGAGATATTAATAACTAGAAGGGCTGAATATGTCATTTTATCAAAGTTATAACTATAGGGATCTATTATGTCACTTTCTAATAGTGCAAATGTTGACTTGGTTTATATATTTAAAACTTGAAGGACCAATCTCGTAAAGTGCAACCCTCAAGGGTATATTTTGCACTTTTCAAACTCACGGGTCTAAATGTACATTTTGAAAGAATAGTATAAAATACACGTTTAAAACTTACTAAGACATAACTTTAATTAACGCTTCTCGTGCTTAACATTTCCAGATATTAATCGAAACGCTTTAAAACAGGCGAACCTTTCCGATTATATCATATCACAATACTAGGGAGCTTCATATTAAGGGGTTTCATCTTGGTATTACGTTCTGACTGAGTTGTTGGGTTTACGATTTAAAGTGCCCTATCTCCTCAAACGTTTACTGAATGACTTCTGAATTATGATGGCCCGAACGGTGATACAATAATTCCAAACTCTTCAATCAAACTCATAACTCTTAAAACTAAAGTTCTAGAGTACAATCTTCCTAAGACTCAACATATTTACTCAGGTTGCGTGACGTGGCTGTTTACTATCATTTGCTATATCAACCTTCCCTGTTAAGATTGTGATAAGGTCGTCAGCTTTCATTTTGGAATATTTATTACATCTACATATCAGGTGAGTTCATAGCCTCGCATTTTCAATCTTTTGAATGTTTTATAAACCCGCGAGGGGGATACATGCTCAATTGTTTTATAAATATATACAAGACTTATAAACTGATATGTGAATTCATAACCTCGCTTTACTTAGTTTACATATTTTATAACCCGCGAGGGGGATAGCATGTTTGTTTACAAACTCTTTTGCATGCTGTTTATCTGTGTATAACATTGTGTTACTTTTCAAAGACTTAATGAGTTCATAATCTCACATGCTTTATAAACCTGTGATATCTACTGTAAACCATGAATGCAAGTGTTCTCTAAACTATATATTTTACCCTGATATATTATTGCCTAAATACATAAAAGTATCTCTTTGGGTAATATCTCTCAATATCTCTTTGGGTAATATCTCCCAATATCTCTTTGGGTAGTATCTCCAAATATCTCTTTGGGTAGTATCTCCCAATATCTCTTTGGGTAGTAGATCGAAGTATCCCTTAGGGTAGTGACTCCTAATATATCTCCTGGTAAAGGTTCCCGGTATTCAATTGAGTATTAAATCTGTGATTCATAAGCTTAGGCAAGAATTACTGTTTTCATAATAATTATCAATCATTGCAGTTTATTACTACTTATGGTGAAGTTAACAACTATAATTTCAACCATTTTATTATAAACCTATGAATTTCACTCAACCTTTGTGTTGACCCTTTTTATGCATGTTTATCTCAGGAAATTGAGCAACTTATGGCATGGAGTGGCATGGACATGAAGATGGCTAAAACTTGTTATCATTCACATTTTATGTTTCTAGATTTTGGGACCTGCCTTTGTAAAACTCTGATTTGAAATGAATGATTAGTATTTTTTTTTGAACAAAGTATCTGTGGGTCGTTTTCTATGATTATGATTGTTGTTTCCATGAAGTAATACCCCAGATTAGCTTCCGCTGCTATATGTAAAAATAGGGGTGTTACAGATTGGTATCAGCGCCATGGTTATAGAGAACAAGGTCAAAACCTTAACTATAACCACATTTATTTTCTAGCCATTAAAGTCATCTGTGCACATACAATCTGGATCAGTATGTAAATGATACTTAATTATTATATCTATATTTATTTATCATAAAATATACTTTTGTATTTAACAATTCGGTTGTTAAGAACGATGATCATTTCCCAACCACTCTACTTCCGATATTGAGGATGCTTTTTCCTCTATGAATATTCTGAACTATACTTCGGTCTCATCAGATTATTTCCCAGTTTCATTGGGAAGCAATTCTTTTAACTCTTCGGAAAACTCTAACGATAATATGATTCCACCGGTATTCTCATCTTTCTACAAATAAATTATTTGATGGACGTACAAGCAAATTTTATGCTAAGGAATTACCTAATCTTCATCACCAGATCCTATTACTCAAGCTATTTTTGACTCTATCTCCGGTATTACCACCATTCACTCCTATTAGATCCTCGATATTTCTTTTGTTCCTGAGAATTTATTACCACCTATAGAAATTGAATAGGTTCCCATCTCTCTTTGCCTCAACTACGTTGATCTCATCATCTCGGAATCAAACCCGTAATTTGGTATCACCATCTTCCTCAGTTTATACTCCTACCCCACCTCAAGTATTTGAAAAAAGGAAAATTTCAGGATTTGATGTAATCTGAAACATCTTGAGAAACAAGTCGATGATATTTTGAATTACTTAGATGAACTTTTTTTTTTCACCGCATTGAGAAGGACGTATTAATGGTAACAAACTAAAGACCGAACTTAAGGGAATCCGCACTCAGATTATCAGACTTCAAAAGGAACGGTTAGGGCAAAAAGATAAGATTGCTTTTGCTCACTATAGAATTTCCGATCTTGAACAAATCATTGAGAAAATCCAAGCTCGTCACCAAACAGATCAGGAGGATCTTTAGGATGTCATCTACCGGCTCAGAATCAACAAACTCTTAGAATAGTTATAACTTTATCCTAGCCATGGGATGTGTGGTATAAATAAAAACGCTTGTCAAATCTTGACTATGTACAGTAAGAAGGCAAGTTATTTATAAAGGCAATCCTGTTTCGTATCTTATTGTTTCCAACTTATCGCTCTTTCATCATCATTTCCACCATTTACATCATTATCTCCGTCTTTATCATAACCTCTAAGTGCTTAAAAATTCAAAAATAAGCATTTCTCTTTAAGCATTTTAAACATCACATTCTCTTTTATAACTTAGGATATCATTCTTATTATGTGTTATCTTGTGTTGATAGAATGCCTCCCAAAAGGACATCAACATCTGAAACACCAGCCATAACTTTGGATGCCATCCGGCAACTGATTGCTGATTTTACTGCAGCCCTGGAAGCACAGACTGTTGCCATGGCAAGTGCTAGCAATCCCAATAGAAACACTAGACCTAGAGAAATTCCTGTAGCAAAAAGAGGAAACTACAAAGAGTTCATAAACTGTCAACCTTTCTACTTCAATGGTACGGAAGGAGCTATTGGCCTCATCCGCTGGTTTGAACGTACTAAATCAGTATTTTCTCATAGCAAGTGTGCCGAGGAAGACAGAGTGACATTTGCTATTGGTACTTTAACTGATGATGCCTTGTCCTGGTGGAATGCATATGCCCAGCCTATGGGAATAGAGCAAGCTAATCAAATCACCTGGACTGAGTTAAAAAGGCTTCTGACGAACAAGTATTGTCCTCGAACTGAGATCAAGAAAATGGAAGATGAATTTTATGGTCTGGCTGTAAATGGAAGTGATCTCAAGACTTATATTAGAAGATTCTAAGAATTAGCCGTTTTATGCCCGAATATGGTACCAAACACCAAGAAACTTACGGAAGCTTTCATCGGGGGACTACCGCAAAGCATTGAAGGAAACGTTACTGCTTCAAAACCTCAGACTCTGGAAGAAACCATCCACATAGCTAACAGGACCAAGGACCCAATATAATGCGTAATTCTGTGACAAAGGAAAACCCATAATCACAAATGAAGTTTGATGATAGAAGGACCACCACAACACAACAATATTCAATAATCTCCATGACAAAGACACTACCCCAATATCGCAACAACAATAACCATCTCCCAAAATCACATCAACAAAAATAAACTTACCCCTGATAACATAAAATAATAAAACCGCAACTAATGATTAGCCATCACCAGCAATATAGGGAAGACAAGAACCTGTAGGACTTATCTCTCTCCATAAACTTACCATGGGAAACCTTCCTTTGTGGTACAAGATGCACCCTAATCACTACAGGAGTTTGGCACTGTCAAGGTGTCGGACTTGCAACAATGCGGGCATCTGACAGAAACTGCAAAGATAATAAAAGTCAAACGCTGAAAACAACTTTGAGGATACTCTAGGTTGCCACCTCTGTTACATATGAGGGATCATCTAACCACTTCTATAACCCCAAACACCAAGCTACAATCCTTGTCATTCATTATTTTATCTAGAATCCTACCCCCAAGACACGTAGCATAAGTCATCAATACTTTTAGGTTTTCGGTGATGTAAGATATGTAAGTTATCCAGGAATAATAAAGGTGACGATTCCGTTACATTTTGTTTATTCTAGTGATATACAAATTCTACATTTATTTGTCGTTCCATCGATTCTATTATGTTCAAACTCTGAATACTCTCCTCATACCTTTGCAACATAAATTATCATCCTCGATTATATGGGCGTCAGTACAATCAACATCTGAATATTATCTAACAATTCATTTTCTGACACATTACCAATCTGTGTTTTTATGCATTAGGTAAGTCGATTTTATGATCATCTTTATTGAAACTGAATTAGGTCACTTCTCAGTTGAATAAGGATAAAATTATAAATCTCTCCGAATATGGAAATTATAAAATTCTCAGTTACAAGGGTGTTGAACGTTTTTTTTGTAAGTGACCAATTATAAATAAGTAGGCTTAAGTATATAACTACGTACAAACATGTTTTTTACAATCGTTTGTACAAACAGATCATTTAATCTTTTTATTATTACCTTCATATCTATTCATTTCAAATCTGTATCTCACGTGATTAGCAAACTCTCTTGTACCAATTATAATACATTCCTTGACATTTCTCATTAATGATCTCACGTAAATTCTAGTTTTCTGTGATATTCTGCAACATAATAACAGAAGGAAACTCACAAAGAAGCTAAACAATGTCAAATGATTTCATCAATACCACTAGATATTGAAACTTTTGACAAAGACGCTTGTTGATGCATTCTTATTCGATGTTGACTTTTTAAAGGTTAATGAATTAACGGTATTCATTACGATCTCTGTAGCACTAGAGAAGGCATGGTAGAGCGCTTATCCAACCAAAGGTTTCGTAATTTCCAAAGTATTTCATCAACCAGGTTCTATCACGATTGAAGAATAATTCTAGTGGCTGTCAACACAGAGGTGTAGTCTCTGACAATAGTAGCGTGTGGTTAAGGAAGTAGATATAATTATGGTGTACAAATAATTATAAATGCTATCACACACGTGGACTGTGACCTTGATTACCTAACATTTAAAAATCAATTCATGCCCAGTCTACCTGTCTATTCACTATAACTTTTAACTAAATCTCGGGACGAGATTTCTGTAAGGGGTAGAGACTATAACAACCCAAGAATTTTCATCAACCTATTTTACTATGATCACAATTATACGGGGAAATTTTTTGCTTTATTACATTACTTATATATCTCAGTTATGTCAAAACTAAAGTAGGAAAGCTCACAAACCTAATCTATGGCAATCCTATCTTCATATATGTCAAGCAAACATCATAATATGTCAAGTCAATATCATCATATCCTTATTACAAAGTACATTATTCCTATAATGTACCATTCACAACGTTATATCAAAACGGGCTTTAAACCGTTATCGTATACCTCTAAACCCTAATTCCATGAAAGTTTAATATCTAATGTGAATGTTAAGGTATACTAAAGCATATTATCACAAGTAAACATAACATTTCATTTGAAATATAAACTCCCCCTCGCCAAGTCAAGTACAAAGTTTTCAAAGCACAATGTATATGTCATTAAGCCAAGACATCTAACAATAACCGTTTTATCTGGCTTTCTATCTAATTTCTTCAATCACTTGTGTACAAGCTAATATACTATTTTATTAAGCTGTTGTAAATCCTAAATATTCCTAATCATATGCTTTCGATCTTTTTGCACTCAAAATCGCTAATTCAATATAACCCTAAACCCTAAAACCTAGCTAGATCTAACCATGAGACACGTTTCTCATTTTTTATCCATTGTAAACCTAAACCAACTCTACAAATAAGTTTTTTATAAACTTATTTATAAAATTATACAATCATTTTTGAAACAGATTCCCATTATCATTTCATCATGTTACTACAATTACACAAGTAATAAATCCAGGAAAGCTAATTGTCCCTAGAATCTGTGATTTTGACCGTTTAGCTCATTTTTGTCCATCTCCTTTCTCAAGTAGCAACCTAGAGTCATTGTAAAACCCATAAAATGAGTTTACAAACCTTTATCCATCTCAACCAATGCCATGCTTCAACCATGTCTCGTAGATTTACAAAGCTAGGTGAAACCCAAAAAAGCGCTTATATGAACACTAATTACAAGCTACGGCTTATTCTTTGCAATTTCAAACCATTTTAACTAGAACAACGATCAAAACTTCATTGATTTAAATACGTTTATTTAAGCTCGAGGGGGAAAATTCTGTATTCCATCATTCGCTAATCAAGAGTATGCAAAATATAAACCAAGAAAGTCAAGGAAATCCCTAAACATGCCCTAATCAAACCCGTGACCCCATACTTCAATTCTAATCCGTTTTAACCCAAAACCAATTGCTAATCGTTGATAATCCTTCCTATAGCAGACCTGGCTACATGTATAGATCTATCCTTAATATGTTATACACGAATAATAAGACTCCCTGAAGACTTTGTGAAAACCTAGTCGAGCCCTAAAACAGAAAACGAACCCTTTCATACTCTATTTTGACCCATTTCAACCATTAATGTGCAAATACTTATGTGAACCTCTTCTAGGAATCCCTCAAGCAGCTTATTCACCAGAGTATACCATTCTTTGGACAAAATGAGTGCACATGGCCTTCTTTTTTCTCTCTCTAGCCGCGGCAAGCTCCAACACAAACCACCTCATCAATTATCTACTATCCTAGACCTCTCCACAATTGATTTTCTGGCTTAGACACCATCATTACACTAGGACCTGTATTACATGTCAAGACCAGATTCATAGCCTTTGCTTACTCTAGGCTACTTCAAATGGGTATAAAAGATAGACCCATTTGTGTTCATTGCAAACTCGCACCACATCTCTTCTTTCTCAAACCCATAAGGCAGCAATCCTTTGCTCCCATATGATCCTAGGATCATAAAAGACATTCAAGAAGCGAATCTGAAGAATTGAAGCCCCGGGAACAAGATACAAGGCGTACGAGTGGAAATACTACCCGAAACGGACCATTTCCGCATTTTTGATATTGAAGTCAAGACCCAGGTTTTGAATGTTCTACTTCTGTACTACACGCCCTTATATATGTTCTTATGAGATCCTAAAATTACTTCTTGTTTAAGTTTCATAACTCAATTCATGCTCATTTCCATTTTGATCTAAACCGTACACCGAAATTCCCTAATTCGCGTTTTTCTTAAAAATAAATGTTATAAGATTAAATATTGTTATAATATATCCTGCATGCGTTAACTAATGTTAAAAATAACTACTTTATTGATTAATAAACGGTTGAAACTTAAACCAGCGCGTTACGTTTTAAAACCCTAATTTGGACCCGTTTTTGCTTCCGAGTTAAGAAATCATTAATTTAAACTGGTGTTTACGTTAAAACTTCATATTTTAGTTTATTATAACTTATAAATATCTTTTGAAATGTTAACATAAGCTTGCATGGCAATTTGGACATGTTTTGTAATTATAATCCATGCAAGGGGTATATATCGTAACTTTCTGAAATTAATAACTAGAAGGGCTGAATATGTCATTTTATCAAAGTTATAACTATAGGGGTCTATTATGTCACTTTTCAAAGTGCAAGGTTTACTTGGTATATCTTTTAAACTTGAAGGACCAAACTCGTAAAAGTGCAAACCCCAAGGGTATATTTTGCCAGGGTTTAAAATGTAAATTTTGAAAAAGTTGAAACATGTTTAAAACCTTACAAGACATAACTTTAATTAACGCTTCTCGTGCTTAACATTTCCAGATATTAATCGAAACGCTTAAAACCGATTATATCATATCACAATACTAGGGAGCTTCATATTAAGGGGTTTCATCTTGGTATTACGTTCTGACTGAGTTGTTGGGTTTACGATTTAAAGTGCCCTAGCTCCTCAAACGTTTACTGAATGACTTCTAAATTATGATGGCCCGAACGGTGATACAATAATTCCAAACTCTTCAATCAAACTCATAACTCTTAAAACTAAAGTTCTAGAGTACAATCTTCCTAAGAGCGTCGACATATTTACTTAGTTGCGGGCATGACGTGGCTGTTTATTATCATTTTGCTATATCAAACCTCCCCGGTTAAGATTGTGATAAGGTTCGTCAGCTTTCATTTTGGAATATTTATTACATCTACATATCAGGTAAGTTATTAGCCGCCTTTCATCTATTTAATTTTATAAACCCCGCGTGGGGATACATGCTCAATTGTTTTTAATATATACAAGTACTTAAAACCGATATTGTGAAATTCATAACCTCGCCTTTACTTATTTACATGTTTTATAAACCCGCGAGGGGGATACATGTTTGTTTACAAACTCTTTTGCATACTCGTTTATCTTATAACAATGTGATTACTTTTCAAAGACTTAATGAGTTCATAATCTCACATGCTTTATAAACCTGTGATATCTACTGTAAACCATGAATGCAAGTGTTCTCTAAACTATATGCTACCCTGATATATTATTGCCTAAATACATGAAAATATCTCTTTGGGTAATATCTCCCAATATCTCTTTGGGTAGTATCTCCCAATATCTCTTTGGGTAATATCTCCCAATATCTCTTTGGGTAGTATCTCCCAATATCTCTTTGGGTAATATCTCCCAATATCTCTTTGGATAGTAGATCGAAGTATCCCTTAGGGTAGTGACTCCTAATATATCTCCTGGTAAAGGTTCCCGGTTCTATTGAGTTTAAATATGTGATTCATAAGCTTAGGGCAATAATACTATTTTCTATAATAATTATACTCATTGCAGTTATTACCACTTATGGGTGTATAACAACATAATTTCAACCATTTTATTATAAACCTATGAATTTCACTCAACCTTTGTGTTGACCCTTTTTATGCATGTTTATCTCAGGTAAATGAGCAACTTATGGCATGGAGTGGCATGGACTCGAAGATGGCTAAAACTTGTTATCATTCACATTTTATGTTTCTAGATTTTGGGACCTGCCTTTGTAAAACTCTGATTTGAAATGAATGATAACGTATTTTTTTGAACAAACGTCTCTTTTGGGTCGTTTTCTATGATTATGATTGTTGTTTCCATGAAGTAATACCCCAGATTAGCTTCCGCTGCTATATGTAAAAATGGGGGTGTTACACATTTTCCCCTTTGTTTCCATTAAAAGCATCAGTATGTATCTTTTCTAAGAATGTCTCTTGTATTTCGACGATGCATTTCTCGACCATTCTTCCCTCATTGTCATTAGAGACGAAATTCTTTCGGGTAGCAGTAATGTAGTTGTTTGGTTCTGCCATGTGAGTTTCTTTGTCAACGGTTTCTTGCAATTTAGCACAAATAAACAGTAGGATGTTCCCTAGGGAAAGGGAACACATAAAACAGGAAATCAAAAGCAAGATTATTGTTATTGTATCAGGTGACAAATACGCCGTATCTAATTGGTCTGGATATGCCATATAGGTCTGTTGAATGACAGTACGCCGTATAGAGTTCACGGAATACGCCGTATTGTTTGGAAAACAGATACGCCGTTTAGACTGTGAAACTCAATACGCTGTCCTGATCAGAAGGTTTGATACGTCATATCCAACTAGTGGATACGGCGTATCAGGTGATCAGTCAGAACAGAATACTATTTAAAACAATTAAATGCAGGAATTTAAACAAACAATTTAAACACACAATGCGAATAAATACAAACATAATTTAAATAATTAGATTACACTAAACTAAATTAAATTAATTAATGGTTATA
>BQNB010001902.1:65369-131767 GCA_026074375.1 Tanacetum coccineum | reverse complement strand
ATATATATATATATATATATATATATATATATATATATATTGTCTCCTCTTTCACACTTGCAATTTTTTGCATTTGCCTTTTTCGTTCGTAAGTGTGGGGGTAAAATCCGACATTTTTGAACATTGAGGCCAATGTTCCATTCTAAGTGTGGGGGGATTTCTACTGAAATATGATTTTACCTGTGCCTGTCTGTGTTCCCGCGCAACCCTGTTTTGACCAAAATTTAAAAAAAAATTATTGTTTTATTATGATATATAAAAAAAATAAAAATGGAAAACTATGATGAAAATATAAAAGTATATAAATAAGTAGGCCTGTATGACTAAGTAACTTTTGACTTGACCGAGTTTTAAACTCTAGTTTTTCCCTTAGCTTTTTAGACTAAGCGTTTGCTAAACTTTAAAATTTTGCAAAGAACAAGAAATGATAGAATTTTTTATAAGTTAGATGCTAAACGTGGAGTAGTTGGATCTCTTTAAGGCCCATAGAGGTTAATTATGGCTTTTTGCTCCCACCAGCTTAATAAACGTTATATAATTGTAAAATAAATAAAGTTACTTTGGTTTTTGCGATTCTTAGTTTAGATCCCTTCGTAGAGATTCCTTCTGGTGAAAGTAAGGTACACATTGAGGTTTTGTCAGTGTTGTAGGGAAATAGACTTCTGAACCATGGTCGGCTCGCATACCGATGTTGCAGTTGTTAAAAGACCACATGATTTGAAATTTGACTATAATCATAATAGTTATGTAATAAACCGAAGCTGAAATAAGAACACTACCTCTTGTCGGCTCTCAACCGATGTGGTAGTCGTTTAAAGGGTGGAGGTAATAATAATAATAATAATAAAAACTGTGGGCTGATAAAAGTTTACTGCCTCTTGCCGGCTCACAACCGATGTTGCAGCCTTCAAAAAGGTCGAGGATCACCGAGGTCAAAATAAGACTATTGGCTCTTGTCGGTTAGGACGCTTGATGTGTCAATTGTTTAAAGGACCGAGGTTTAATAATGTTGCAATAATAAAAATAATAATAAAACCAAATTTTGACTCCGGGGTTATCTAAATAAAGCCTCCATCTCTGGACTCGTAATTGAGTTGTTTCAGATGAAATAAAAAGGATAACCCTAAATCATGTGAAATTAGAACCTTAATGTGGACCTTATTCTCACCATATCGTCTCTTTAGGAAATGATTTCAAACTAATTGTGGTCTAAATAGGGTTTACTTTATGATAATAAGGGCATAATTTATTTGTCACTAATAATAATAATAATAATAAAATCTTTAGATGAATTTAGGAATAATGGGAGCGAAAAGTTAAGTATTATACTTACACAATTAGCATTTATGAGTAGCGTTAGCATCTAATATTATATTTGACTGTTATTTCATTTTAAGCTTAGTATGGGGATCACGAAAAATCAAGGATGACGAACTCATATTCTTAAAGCCTTTTAAATGAATTTTATAAAAATCTTATCTTAGTTTTTATCTTTTATTGAATAAATGGTTAAAATGGGGGTGCTTGCGAATTAGATGATTTTTAAACCTTTTTAATGGACCTTTTAAGTTCTTGTTTGATTGTGAGGGGTCATAAGTTAAAGGGGGATAAAATTTATTTTTTCCAAGTTTGTTTAATAAACATTGCGTGTGGGACCAGCAATGGCTTAGTGTCGGGAAATCTGATGTGTGCTAAAACACACATCGTTTATACCCAAACACTATTAATCGGACTAAAAATGCTAAAATATGGATAATTATCTTGCAAATATGTTTGTTTGGTATTTTTATGTCTTGCAGGTAAAAATGATTCAAAATCATGATAAAGTCGTGAAAAGTCCCCGAGCATGCCAATTATTACCCGTTTTTGCTCCGTTTTCAATCCGCTTTACCTGTAAGACATAAAAATACCAAACAAGCATATATGCCGATAATTATTCATATTTTAGCATTTTTAGTCCGATTAATAGTGTTTTACGACGTTATAAGGATGTGTGTTTTAGCACACATCAAACTCTCCCACACTAAGCCATTGTTGGTCCCACACGCAATGTTTATAAAACAAACTCGGAAATAAATAATTTTATCCCTCTTTAACTTATGACCCCTCATAATCAAACAAGAACAGAAAAGGTCCATTAAAAGATTCAAAAATCATTTAATTCGCAAGCATCCATTTTAACCATTTTTTAAATAACAAAAACTAAGATAATTTTTTGTATAAAATTTATTTAAAATGCTTTAAGAATAGGAGTTCATCATCCTTGATTTTTCGTGATCCCCAAACTAAGCTTAAAACGAAATCACGGCCAAAAATAAGATTAAATGCTAACGCTACTCATAAATGCTAATTGTGTAAGTATAAATTTAACTTTTCGCTCCCTTATTTCTAAATCCTCTAAGGATTTTTTTTATTATTATTAATGGCGACAAATAAATTATGGCCTTATTTTTATAAAGTAAACCTGGTTTAGACCATTAATAGTTTGAAATCCTTTCCTAAAGAGACGATATAGTGAGAATAAGGTCCACATTAAGGTTCTAATTTCGCACGATTTAGGGGTTATCCTTTTTATTTCATCCGAAACAACTAACTACGAGTCAAGAGACGGAGGCTTTATTTAGATAACCCTAGAGTCGAAATTTGGCTTTATTATTATATTATTATTGCAACATTATTAAACCTCGGTCCTTTAAACAACTGACACATCGGGCGTCCTAACCGACAAGTTCCTTAAACGACAAGAGCCAGTAGTATTATTTCCGACCCCGGTAATTTCCTTGGACCTTTTTGAATGCTGAAATTATCGGTTGTGAGCCGGCAAGATGCAGCCAAATCTTTTATCTGTCTCGGGATTATTACATGTGCATTATTTTGAAGACTTGCCACATCGGTTGTGAGCGGCAAAAAGATAGTAATATTTTTATCATCCCCAGTTTTTTTTATATTATCCCTCCACCCTTTAAACGACTACCACATCGGTTATGAGCCGGGCAGAGTTGTGTCTTATTTTCGGCTTCGTATTTATTACATTACATATTTATTATAGCCAAATTTCAAGTCCTGTGGTCTTTAAACAACTGCCACATGGTGTTGGAGCCTGGCAAGAGGACAATTAGCTCAATTTCCCGCAACACTGACAAAACATCGTTGTGTACTTTATTTCACCAGTAGGTGAATCTTACGATGTGATTTAAACTAAGAATCGCAAAAACCTTAAAGTAACTTTATTTATTCACACAATTATTAGTACGTTAATTAAGCTGGTGGGAGCAAAAGCACAATTTAACCTCTAAATTAGATCTAAAAGATATCCATTCTATTCACAGCTATAGATCATACTTATATTTAACTCTATCATATTTCGTTCTTTGCAAAATTTTAAAGTTAAGCAAACGCTAAGTCTCGAAAGCTAAGGGGAAAGCTAGAGTTTAAAACTCGATCAAGTCAAAAGCTACCAAGTTCTATTGGCCTACTTATTTATATTTTTTTTATATATTTTCACCATTTTTTTAGCTACAAATAGAACAATAAAAATTTTAAAAAATTTTGTTGCTAAAACGGGGTTGCAAAGGACACAGCAGGCACAAGCAAGATCATATTTCGATAGAAATCCCCCCCCCCCCCACTTAGAACTGAACATTGGCCTCAATGTTTAAAAATGTCGGGTGACACCCCCACACTTAAGGACGAAAAAGGCAAATGCTAGTAATTCCAAGTGTGAAAGGGGAAACACAATATATATACATGATCATGATTAAGGATTCCATAATAAGTAAAAGATTGAAGACCAGACGATTGGATGATTGAAAACAAGCATGGGTCTTCAAGATCTTAAAGAGTCCTGCAAAAATGGAACCACACACCAAAGAAAGAAGCATGCCCCTACACTTGGGCTATAAAATCACACACTCTTATTATTAAGAAAATAGAAAGAAGAAAAGACACGGGTTGCCTCCCGATAAGCGCTTGTTTTTTTAACGAGTCGCTAGCTTGACTCGCCCCCGGATTAATTGTCCTTTGGGGGCTCTTGGAGATCCGGGACATCCATAGAAGGGACGTCCCTCCAAACTTGTTTGTATCTGGTGCCCTTTACTGTGAAGTTTCGAACCGTTCGGGTTGAGATAACCGACAGTACCATATGGAAATACTTCAGCAACCGTAAATGGTCCGTACCAGCGGGATTTTAATTTGCCCGAGCAAATCTTTAATCAAGAATTAAAAAGAAGAACACGATCTCCGATATGAAATTCTCGGTTTTTAATCTTAGCATCGTGTATCTTTTTTGTCTTCTCTTTATAGATTAAAGAGTTCGCATAGGATTGATCCCGAAGTTAATTTAATTCGTTTAGTTGAACTTTACGGTGATCACCCGAGGTTTTAGGTCAACGTTAGTCCATTTTAAGGCCCGGTAGGCTTTGTTAGGATCACATAAATGGTCCTGAACAAAGAAGCTTCGGTCACTCGAAGATACAAGACAAAAGTCTAGCTCGAAAGTCAATGTTAATTAATGTTTATTATGTATACGGGCCAAGATGTAAAAAGCCCAAAAAGAAAGCCCTCAAAGGCAAATCCTTATTAGTATAAATACACCTAGTTTAGTCAAAATTAGGTTAGCTTCTCCATTTCATTTTTCATATTAAGGGTTTGTAGCAATTTTTTTTTTCTATTGATTTCGAAAAAAAGGGGGTTTTTTGTTTTTGATTATTTGTTTGCTTTTGATTCTTGATTCAAAGATGGTTTATGTTTAATCTAATATCATTCAAACCATCTTGTTAGCAATCAACGATCTCGTGATTTTCTTTTGTTCATTTGTTGCTCGTGTATTGTTAAGCAAAAAAAAAGAGGTCTTTAAATTCGTGTTTTTTGTGCTCACCGAACGAGTCAATCGAACAAGAGAACCGAACGAGGGGAGAACTAGGACGATCGATCTAAGGAGCGAACTAGTCAATCGAACGAGTTGAGTCTTTGTGTTCGCATCTAGTGAAATCTGGTGGTGATCGAACGAGTTTCAAGCTTCAGGCATCGATCGAGGGGAATATTAAGGGATTAGAACGAGGGGTAAGTCTTGGTCAGTTCGAACGAGTTCAAAACTTAGAGGATCGATACGAGGGGAAGAAACAAGCGTTCAACGGAAAGTGTTATCGAACATAGTTGGATCGAAACGAGGGAATGTTCTTGTCGACGAGTGACTTATCAGGTCGAACGAGTGCTTCGAACAAAAACGTTTATCGAACAGAACTATTCCGAACAGGAGATCGAAACGATGTGGTTGAACCAAAGCATTTTCGAACAAGAGTTCGATACTAGACGAAGTTCTTCGAAACGGTGGTTCGAAACCAAGCAAGTTCTCGAACAAGTCTGATCTTCGAACGAGAGGTGCGATCTAGCCAATCGAAGACGAGCGGATCATTACGATCGAACGAGACGTTCGAACGAGGATGGCTCGAACTAGACGAACCGAAATTGGGAACGAAGCTTTTACTTTTCCGAACAAAGCAAAAATAATTTTTGTGTCGGATTGTTCTGAAATTTTTATACCAGCTCGAAAACGGCCCAACGGTCAAGACTCTTTCTCTTTGAGCAAGAGCCCTTCATTTTTTTGTTTTCTGCGCCATTCGGAGTCATTTAGGCCTCAAAACTTCATTTTATGTTTTTAAAAATTACCGGAAATCACAAACCTCACCCAAGTCATCATCATAAAAATAACTTCGATCAGATCATTTCTAACAAACTTATTCAATGCAGCCAATGAAGAACAAATGCAGCGAGGGAATTTACCGTTACTAGTCTCCTTGTTGTTGAAAGTGACTATGAATTTGGAAGATGCGTTATACACAGGTACTTTCGAGGCCACACCAATGGCAAGTTGATATGGAAAATCTTTCCAGAATGGACCCTACACCTCACCCTATGATCACTGATCCTCCAACTACTGATTCTGCGCTGTGCCTGCACGTGGGAAAAACTTGATTCTGAAATTCAGTGTCGAAGAAAACAAACTTGAGATGGCTGTTATCAAGCTGAATTCATTCTCAGTCTTAAGGTCTTCCCAGACATATCTTCAACACCTCAAATCATAAAGCACTGCAAGGAAGATTTGGGATATATGTGGAGATGCTCATGCAAGGATCAGGTAGGACTATTCAAACAAAGAAGGAAGATATGTTTGATGAGTATGAACGCTTCGTGCGATGAAACGAAATCAATTCATGATCTACTTTATGCGGTTCACAAGCTTGTGAATGACTGAGATTAATCAGCTCATTATTTCCAAAACCATCAGATGAACACCAAGTTTTGTCAACAACCTTTCCGGCTTTATTGGGGTAAGTATGTGACTAATGTCAAACTGAAACCATGGATATCTCAACCATACAACTTATGTTTCAAAATCTATACTATCTCAAAGCCTATGAGCCTCATGCCGAAAAGACTCTCAAGAAAACATGAGCCGTCTACAAGTATTGTTGATCCACCTGGCTATGTTGCTCACACACATCTGCACCGCCCTGCTCTTTCATCACCCTCAAATCCTTGTCCTCAACCTACTGCTCAGTCTCCGACTTGACGCTTTGATGGCCACTTGACTCAGTTTGCTAATCTCTTATGTGGTTTCCAAAAAGCAGTTTCCCACCAACCAACAATCAGCTAAGGACTTCCTCCAATCATGGACTCATGCTTCGGTGCATGTTGGTCACATTGTCTAAATGAACATCAGAGGAAAGCTCCAGGTAATGTTGGTAATACAGGTGCTAGAGGCAAGAAGGTGATATGTTACAACTGCAGAGGAGAAGGACATGTTGCGAGGCAGTGTAAAGAACCCAAGAGAAAGATGGACTCTCAGTACTTCAAAGATAAAGCTTTACTGATGGAAGCTAAAGAGAAAGGAGATGTGTTGGATGCTGAAGCGATGCATCCTCGCTGATGTGGAATGCCCGCACCTTTATGATCAACCTCAGGCACTAACTACAACAAAACTGTTCAAGCCAATCATGAGGATGCTTATGACTCAGACGTGGATGAAGGTCCCAATGCTGCTATTGCTTTCATGGCCAACTTGTCATCCACTAGTGCAGCCAACAGTCAAGTCAATGAGGTACACTCCAATGACAATCCAAATTTTGATAATGTGGATTATCAGTTGAGTCAGGAGATGCACCAGGACGAACATTTAGACTCCGATGCTGAGACTGAGATTGATGACAATACGATCCCGTATCATCAGTATCTTCTTGAAACCGAAGCCAAAATGTTCCAATGAGTACTGCTGACACTGTTCTGATAAAGTTTCTATGATGACATCTTAACTGATTGAAACCCAACTAGACTGGACATTGTAAGATTAAACCAGAAATGCTTTGAAGTCGAGACCTTCTTAAAAAAATGAGCTTTCTCAATTGCAAGCAAGAATTATTCTAGATACCAAAAGGTCTAAATCGATCTTGAAACACAAAGTTAGCTGGGATAACAGCCCTAGTGATTCAGCGAACAAAGCGGAACGCTGAATCTTGTGCAAGAAACGATTTGCTTAATTCCCACTCTTTCAGGAAAGAATAATTCAATTGCATTTTTACATTCTGGAAAAGGAAAGATTTTATCTGAGAAAAAGGATCTAGCAGGATAGTTATTGATTGGAAGTTTGTTTTAAAGAATGCTACAATCGTTGCAAGAGATATATTGAAAAGATTTAACATGCCAAACAGAAACTATTTCTATGCTTTTTAAGAAAAACCAAAAATGGCAAACCGCTGACTTTGCCAAGGACCTCCTAGGTACCCGTAACAGGTCTTGGTTATAGGCCTAGCGTGCTCAACCCGCGTGGTATGATGCTGATCCGTTTTGCATTCTTACTCACAACCTGTTAGTATATGGGATAGTGTAGTGGTCTTGGTTCAACAAGTTGTTTGGCATGGAAAAAAGATGAACGGAAAACGAGTGGCATGTGTTTCGACCCTCGAGAATGGCTTCTATGGAGAAGACTAAACGCCCTTAGTTTTGTTCCTCAACAGGAACGGTCTCCCTGTCGTGAACAGGCATATTGGCTTTCTGCCACTGAAACGTGCTAGTCTAACTAGTAACCCAATTAGACTGTCACTCCCTAGTTCATAAAGTCGACACCTCCAAGTCAAAGTTTCTTGGCAAGTCTGTCGAAATGTTAATGCTGCTTTTCTTCAATTTGAAGGTATCCATAAAAGACAAGAACAAAACAAAAACCAGACTATGTTCTGAATGGTGTTTGCAGTATGCAACATCAGTTCTGTCCGAACAACAAATGGTACCATTTTTCGACCATTTCAAAAACATATCCAAGCTGTAATGATACATTTTTCAAGAGTAAGAGGAATTTGAACAGTATTTTTTGATGACTGGGAGGCAGTGTTATGATACAATGTGTTCTTGATAACAAGAACTTGACCATAGAGTAGAGAAGAATAATCTTTTAATCAAAAAATGACTGCTTAATTGCTGAGTGTTTAGAAAAAGATATCTGCTCTATTGTGTTTACTTCCGATAGTGTTGTGCCCCCTAGTTCGAATTGCCTTTGCGAAGATATTAGATCTGCATGCGATAGGGAACACACTAAAGTTCTTGAACTTGAAGCTGAAGTTTTCCAAACAAACAAAAAATGGACATTGAATCTGAGAAACGTAACTCTCATTTACAATTAGAACCTTATGATTTACAACGTTATTTCAAAACTATAAAAGTGCCGTAGACACTCTCCACTGCTCCAATGCAATTTTTGAAATTAACAAGTTATGAAAGCTAGCTTCTAAGGGAAAAGATGACATATCAGGAATTTAGAAACTCAGTATCAAACATACACGTGAAGTTGAATGTAGTTCCAATGAAGGTAGCTTTGTGACAAAGTGCGTTTAGAAATGACAGCATTTCAGTTGCAAGGATATGATTACCTCCTTAGGATCAGCTAGATGGCCTTAAGTAGAAATCTTGAGTCTGAAAATAGACGGTTATGATGAACTGTCACTGGAGAATTACTCACTTACGTACTGCGAACACTGAAAAGCTTTAGTGCCTTAATCTGCTGAAAAATACTAAAGCTCGAAAGCCCAAGTGACTGGTAAAACAGTAGTGGACTTCGCAACCTCTGAGACCCCAAAGTGCTTCGCTCAGGAAATGTAGCAAAGTCATATTCCACCACCCAAATCTGTGCTAACTGGTGTCAACCAACCCCGTTACCTAAGAGATAGGAATGTAACTTTCAGTGAACCTCCCAGGACTTCAACTCAAACCACTCGAAAACCAGTAGGTGCATCCTAAGAAGCAACTAACGTTCTTCTGTGTGTGCCTATGTCTATCAGGAGTAAAACACACTTCTGGAGCCAGCAAAACTGTGCCTAAGAGAGCCCTCGGAATCATAGTTCTTGACCGGTTAAGAGTGCGAATGCTAGGAGAGTAGAGCCACATAGGACTTTGATAAAAGAATCGTCTGTTGATTCTAATTTGCTTGTTTAAACATTTGTTTCTGTTCCAACTTGATACAATGTTTGAGGTGACATGTAACAAATCTTGGTTTTTGCTTAATCCTTCTGATTGTTTGGTTAATGTGTGATGGTTCTATGTGATATTTTAAACCCGACCAGGGACTAAGCGTTTTAAAAACACAACCCAGGAAAGACTGGAAAAGTTAGAGTGTCTGGAAACGATTAGCAAAACCTGTGCTATTAGAAGCCTCAGTGGAAGCCCACTGGCAGGCATTTCTCTTTATTTGAGAAGTATCCTTTAACTAGGATCATGAATCTATGATTAATATGCCAATAGATCTACCGAGTGCTAGTTCTTACGCCCCCCCCCCCATACAAAAAACCCCCCCACCCAACACCACAAAAAAAAAAAAAAAACAAAAAAAAAAAATCCCCCAAACCCCAAATAACTATGGTCTCTAGGTTTATGACCATAACTTTGTGGACCGAAAAGGCAGGTTCCAAAAGGGATCTCTGTATTTTTGAGTGTTAATAAAACCGGAACCTTCAGGGCATCCTTTCACCGATAATGTTTGTGTTACCGTAGGTAGTACAGATTGTGTCTATTGGTATCTGGATTTCTGGTGCAAGACATATGGTCCGGTGATCGTGCTCGTCTTCATCAACGGCTTTGTCGAAAAGTTCAATTGGTACAGTGTGATTTGGCAAGATGAAATTGCAGCTATCATTGGCTATGGTGATTATAAACTGGGTGACACTATCATCTCTCGAGTCTATTATGTTGAAGGACTCAAGCACAACCTATTCTCAGTAGGACAGTTTTGTGATGGAGGTTTAGAAGTTGCATTCCGACAGCATTCGTGCCACATCCGCAACTACGATATGGTGGATCTACTCAAAGGGTCACGGACAACCAATCTGTACTCCATCTCACTGAATGATATGATGTCAGCCTCACCAGTTTGCTTGCTTACAAAAGCCTCTTCAACGAAGTCATGGTTATGGCATCGTCGGTTGAATCATCTGAATTTCGGGACTTGAAATGAATGGGTCTCGAAATAATCTTGTCAGGGTTTACCATGCTGAATATGACAAAGACCATTTGTGTCCATCTTGTCAGCTTGGTATAAGCAAGAATGCATCACCATCACTAAAGAGACAGAATAACTACCAATACTGAAGTTCTCCATACTATACATTATTGAACCCTTGCGGACCAATGAGAACAGAAAGTATCAACGGAAAGAAGTAAATTTGTTTGGGTGTAGTGGTGATTACACAGTTTGAAGGTGTAGGGCGTAAGTTTTCTTTCGGTCAAAGGATGATAAACTCTCAAGTGATTGGAAGTTTATTGTGAAGACTCATACCGTGCCTTAATGCAACTGTTCGCTTCTCAGAAAAAGATAATGGAACTTGACGGTGTTTGTGAACAAGACTCTCGACGGATGGTTTGTGAATGTCGGTATTTCTAATTGAATCAAGCGTACACTCGGTATCCTAACAGAACGGCGTTGTCGAAAAGACGGATAACCGAACTCTTATGGAAGCTGCTCGCTACTATGCCATCTTGCGAAAGCTCCACTGTTT
Source organism: Tanacetum coccineum (assembly GCA_026074375.1). Lineage (NCBI taxonomy): Eukaryota > Viridiplantae > Streptophyta > Magnoliopsida > Asterales > Asteraceae > Tanacetum > Tanacetum coccineum. Next base: position 120,731 of record BQNB010001902.1, on the reverse strand, counting down.
CTTATGAGTGAGGCTGTGCCACTGCGTGTTTACTCTTATATCGATTCTTGTTCACACGCTTCACGGAAAAACCTATTATGAACTGCTGAAGGGGTAATAAACCTAATATCTACAATACTTCCGAAGTATTTGGATCTCTGGTGATTCTACAATGACTTACGTGAAGTTGGTAAACTCTAGGCGAAAATTCGATATAGGTATATTTGTTGGCTATTGCCATCCCCACCATGAAGGCGTAAACCGAATATACAACAAAAGATCGAGCCAAGATTCAGGAACGTTCATGTTGCCTGTCGATGAACTTACCGATGGGTTGACGTCCTGTTCAAACAAGGTTCAGGCCTCGCACCTCCACATATGATATTCTGTGCCAACAGTCTGAAACTCGAAACTTAATGCTTTACAGTCAGGACGCAACCGTTCTGCACTGGTAATAGACCAGAACCACCAAGTGTCCCTCCTACAATGAACACAGGTAGGACGATTTTGTTTCAATTGTTGATGAAGATGAGGCTGTTCCGATACCTCTGGTTTGTTCTGACAACTTCGGTTATGTTTCTGCTGCCGGCAACCAGGATTACCAATGGTTCACCTTCCACAACAGTTATCTCAGATGGCGGGGTTCCTGCAGTTTACTGAAAAACTCTTTACCTCAGCAAATACTCTACCAGACACTAGTGATTCTGATGTTGAAACCACGTTTGATCATTGTTGACGTAATGTGTTTTGACACCCATAATGCTCCTGAAACCGTTTCAGACAGCATCCACTCCAACTCTGTCAACATCGATGTTACTCCCAACAACCAATTACCTCATGTGCAAAAATGGACTCAAGCACATCCGCTTGAAAACATTATTGAGGATAAAGACCGACCCGTCTCTACCAGGAAACAGCTCGAAACCGACGCAATGTGGTGTTTCTTCAACGAATTCTTAAACTCTGTTGAACCAAGACTTACAAGCAAGGACTTAGAAGCACTGTGCTGGATTGAGGCTATGACAGGGAAGAATTATGAGTTTGTAACGTCTAGACTGTTGGATACTTGGTGCCCTGTCCAGATATTATTCTTATCATCCACACTCAAATGGATTTCAAAATTAGTGATGAATATGGAGACGTTAGTGAAGAACAAAGCTCGGTTAGTGGGCGGAATGGTTATCGTCAGGAAGCTGTGGTATTGATTTTGTGGATTCATTTGCTCCGGTTGATAGATTAGAAAGCGATAAGAATCTTCATTGCCTAAGCAGCTTAAGCGGAGAGTTATGAACAATGGTCATCTTCCAGTTATGGAGTGAAAACGCTTCTCAACGGCGAACTGATGAAGTTGTTATGTTAGTCAACCAAAAAGGATTTGTTGATCAGAGCATCACTACGCATTGTGTACCGACTCCAAAGAAAGCACTCTATGGACTAAACAAGCTCCACGTGCATGGTTTTGACAAGTATCAGCGTTTCTAATCAAGTCAAGATTTTAAAAGGCGTGGTCGATTCCTTACACTCTTCACGAGGAAAAACAGGCAAACATCTTACTGGTACAAATATATGTAGATGATATGTTCTTTTGCCTCTACTACCCCAAAGCCTGCCAAATTATTTGCTTTTGGAAATGAATATAAACTTTCAAGATGTCGATGATGGACATATGTCAATCTTTTTAGGATTACAAGTTTCTCAAAATCCAGAGGATCTTTCAACCAATCCAAATAATGCTCCGGAAATCTTTGAAAAAGTTTGGTTTGACTCCTGGCACACCTGTGGACACCTCCAATGGCGGAGCGTCCCACTGATGAAGATAAGGGAGAAAGCTAATTGATCCTACTCGATTTAGTGGTATTGTTGCTCTATTATGTTTCTTAGTGCATCTAGGGACCTTACATAGTATTTGCTGTTTGTATGTGTGCATGTACCAGGTCTAAGCTACTGAAATTGCACCATCACTGCTATAAGCAGGATCTTTCTGATACTAAAAGGAACCATTCACATGGGTTGTGGTATCCAAAGGACTCCGGCTTTGAACTATTAAGCTTTTGCAGATGTGACTATGCAGGATGTCATGACACACGGAGATGTTACTTTCTGGTTCAGCTCCATTTCCTTGACTTCGACTTGTTTAGTGGTCATCAAAAAGCAGAAAAGTACTGCCATTCCACTACAAGGCTGATTACCCCCCTTCGCTCCTATCAGGATGTTGTTCTGTGCCTCATATTCTCTGGGATGCGTTTCTCTGCGATGAGACTATGGATTTGCGTTCAACTATATTCCGATGTATTGTGACAATCAATTAGTGCTATTGTCTTTGCTGTAATAGTGTTCAACACTCGCGCTCCAAGCACATTGTAGATTAAGTCACCACTTTATCAAAGAGCAGGTTGAAAGGAAAGTGTTTGAGTTGTATTTCGGGAGACATATTAACCAATGGCTGACATTTTTTCGAAGCATTACCAGATTTTACTTTCGAAGCGCTTCGGCAACTCTACTCCCACGCTTGGAGTTAAACAAATGTCACCTGAAACTCTGAAGGAACTACGGATGTGGTCTGTCCTACTGGGTAACAAGTCGTTTCACATTTTATTAATTGTGTATATTAAAAAAAAAAAAAAAAAAAAAATAAAATATAAATTAGTTTTGTAGAATGGCTTGCAGTTATTTCAGATGTAACCCCGGTCTTACCAGAGAATTAATGTACGTTTTTTCATGCATTATTTCTTCCACAGACAGAAGTTGTCTCAGCCCCGAAACCAATTTTTTTCATAAACAACTTGTTTTATCAAACATGTTCGGGTTTTAACCAGATCAAACATTGACACGGGATCATTGTTTGAGAGGCGAGGAATAGGCATCCTAACGGTGGTTGCAGGTCAAAATGGAACGCAATGTTGCTGATTCTTTGTGCAAAGTTTGAACACGACCACCGCTTACATAACTTCAAGAAGATTGCAGCTATATTCCTGTCTAGGTTTTCTATAGGTCTAGTTTCAATTGCTCACCTTGATTTGTGTGCTATTTTACCTCACTATACTTTGAGGGGTGATTGATACATTTTAAGTCTTTTCTAGATCTAAACCATTCACAAGTTCATACTTTTGATCGGGGGAGGATGTGGGACTTAACATGTAAAACGGTATAATTAATGTTTCGATTGATTCTAAAGCTACGTTCCTATTCCACGGCATGTGCTAAATCTTTCGATTATCACGCACATGTGTAGGGGGAGCATAAGTGTTAATATGATCAAAAAATGTCAAGGTACAAAGTTTGTGTTATAACACAAGTATCTTGATAATAAAATGACAAAGAACTTTTGTTTTCCATGGGTCCGTGAAAGTGATCTTATGAATGCTGAGGAAGAGATGTTGTACCACCAGGGTATTCGTAGAATGATCATGCCTGGTCTTCGGAATTGCCCGCTAGTGAATGTGGATTTCCATAAATGTACTTGTACAGTTTGGATTTCCAAGGACTTCATATCATTTCGGGATATATTTCAAAATATCATCAGAATGCATTCTGATTTTAACTTTCGTTTGTGACCCAAAACAAATTTTATAAGGCCACATCGAATGTTATTCAATCATTTTTGCCACAGGCCCCTTGACAGGTACTTAATTGATTTAAGAAAGTAACGCTGAAAAAGGAATTGTACGGGTATTGTCAGCAGATAGTAACTGTACTGACTCTTCTTTACCATTCTAATTAGTAAATAATTATAGTGTGTTAGTCTCTCGGGGACCATCTGGTCTAGAGTACGAGCGAAACATATTAGGGAATCTGTATACTTAGGCTATTAGAGGAAAAGCTTGTCTCGTGCGGAAAAACCTGTCAAGAAGGTTCTATTATGAATCTTTTCTGATCTATGGGGCCAGTATTCTTACTGAATCATTGATCCTCACGGAATCAGAGGTTACGAAACGACCAGATTGAGTATTGCTTTACTCGGTCCCTTCAAAAATATAAAACCTTTCGTGTGTTCACAAATTGGTTTTTCTTAGAAACTCATTAGTGGATTTTTACATAAAATTATGTTTTTGTTGGTGTACTAAATTGTTTATATCATGGCGTAATGACGACTCAAAGTTTCAGATTGCAAGGGAAACTTGCTCTCATCCATACCACAGTAGCTGATGAAGTAATCAAGTTAGTTTTCAATACTAGGCTTCCGCACAATCTCTGGGAATCAATGTCTTCTTCAAATTCATTAAGTTACAATGATTGGATGAAGAGACATCATCAAAGCTTTCAAAAGGTTTCCAACAGTTATGAGCATGTGTGTCTAAAGATCAGCGTTTTGTTATGGCAAAGACAAAAAATAGGTTGAAAGTAGATCACATAAGTATTCTGAGGAGTAAAAAGCTTAAACAAATCATATGATTCAGATCTAGTATCTTCACTTCAAGTTTGAAGATTCATGATCAAGGTGTTAAAGATTGGAATTACCGAAGCATAACAAGTGAAGTACCCTATCAACAATGAGCCTAAAGAGACAAGAGAGTGAGCTTCTCAGACCTCTCTAGGGGGAGATTGTTAGATCACATAATGGTCCTGAAACAAAGAAGCTCTCGGTTCACTCGAGATTACAGAAAAGGTCTAGCTCGAAAGTCAATGTTAATTAATGTTTATTATGTATACGGGCCAAGATGTAAAAAGCCCAAAAAGAAAGCCCTCAAAGGCAAATCCTTATTAGTATAAATACACCTAGTTTAGTCAAAATTAGGTTAGCTACTTCATTATCATTTTTCATCTTAAGGGTTTGTAGCAACTCTTTGTTTTCTTTCAATCAAAAGTTTTGATGTTTAATCTTTGGTGTCATTGATCTTGTGCTTAATACATGGATTGATCTAGGGATCCTACAGGCTTTGTGCTCAAGCTCGATGGGGAGATGACAGGCTTTTCCGTACACCAGCTTAAAAGGAGTACAACCGATAGGTGTTTTGAAAGCTGTACGAAAAGCCCACAAGGCGTCATCTAATTTATCGGCCCATCTCGCCCGATGCTCGCATGTCGTCCTTTCTAATATCCTTTTTAAACCTCTATCGGAAACCTCCACCTAGCCACTAGTTTGTGGGTGATACGAGGTCGAGAGCTTATGAGTAACGTCATATTTTTTAAGAACATTATAAAATTGGTCGTTACAGAAATGCGTCCCTCGATCACTTATAATGGCCCGGGGAGTTCCGAATCTTGAAAACAATTGTTTTAAGAACTTAACCATAACTCGGGCTTCGTTAGTGGGGAGCGCTTTCGCTTCAATTCCATCTAGACAACATACTAGTCGACAGCCAAGAGATATATCGTTCTCTTGAAGCGGGGGAACGGGACCAATAAAATGATGCCTTGACTGTCAAAAATCTCACATATGATCTGAACAGGGATTGTGCAGGATTTTGGGGCATTTCATCCCGTTGTGAGATCTTTCCCTGACGCTGACATGAGTCACAGTGCGTGACAAAGTCCTGGGCATCGCGATAAATGGTGGGCCAGAAAAAACCAGAGTCAAAAACTTTTTTAGCGGTGTAGTTCGGGCCATGGTGTCCCCCGGTGGGTCCATTATGGCAAGCTTGGAGAATATCCATAGCTTCCTGCCCGTCCACACACCGTCGAATAATCTGATCAGCACAAATCCGAAAGAGATAGGGGTCATCCCAGAAATAGTGTCGAATATCCTTAAAGAATTTCTTTTTCTGCTGGGATGACATCCCTTTAACAAGCACATTCCCCACTAAGTAGTTTGCTATGTCAGCAAACCACGGGGGTTCATTGTCGGGATTAAGAGATATCATATTAAGTGACTCGTGTGGAAAATTGTCATTTATTTCCATTCCAACACGATCACCTTGATAAGGGTTTTCTAATCTGCTTAAATGATCGGCCGCGAGATTCTCCGCTCCTTTTTTATCACGAATTTCAATAGTAAATTCCTGGAGCAGGAGAATCCACCAGAGCAACCTCGGCTTAGCATCTTGCTTATTAAAAAGGTATTTTAATGCCGAGTGATCCGTATACACTATGGTCTTGGATAAGACTAAGTAAGACCGAAATTTCTTGAATGCGTACACCACAGCTAAAAGCTCTTTTTCAGTAACGGTGTAATTAATTTAAGCATCCGAAAGGGTCTTACTAGCATAGTGTATAGGCCTAAAATATTTGTCTTTTCTTTGTCCTAATACAGCTCCAACAGCATAATCACTAGCATCACACATAAGTTTAAACGGTAAGTCCTAGTCCAGGGACACAAGAATAGGAGCTTCAATTAACTTCTTTTTAAGAATTTCAAAAGAAGATTGACACTCGGATGAGAAGATGAAAGGAGTGTCTTTTTCTAACAAGTGGGTCATTGGCTGAGCTATTTTGGAAAAATCTTTTATAAATCTTCTATAAAACTCGACATGACCCAAGAAGCTCCTAATTCATTTTACCGTAGTAGGAGGAGGAAGTTTAAAAATTACATCCACTTTAGCTCTATCAACTTCAATACCACTTTTAGAGATTTTATGATCGAGGACAATGCCCTCTTTGACCATGAAATAGCACTTCTCCTAATTTAGAACTAGGTTGGTATCTTCGCACCATTTTAGCATCATATCTAAATGGGAGAGGCACGATGAGAATGAATCCCCAAAGACCGAAAAGTCATCCATGAAAACTTCAATGGTTTTCTCAATCATATCGTGGAAAATAGCCACCATACACCTTTGGAACGTCCCAGGAGTATTACAAAGACCAAAAGGCATTCGGCGGTAAGTAAATGTTCCATAAGGACAGGTGAAGGTGGTTTTATCATGGTCTTAGGGATCAATAGGGATTTGAAAATATCCAGAAAATCCATCTAAGAAACAATAAAATTCATTTCCTACTAAACGTTTTAACATCTGATCCATAAAAGGGAGAGGAAAGTGGTCTTTACGGGTGGCGTCGTTTAACTTTCGATAGTCAATACAAACACGCCAACTCGTAACCAATCTTGTAGGAATCAATTCATTGTTTTCATTTGTAATAACCGTCATACCCCCTTTTTGGGTACGACATGAATAGGGCTCACCCAAGGACTATCAGAAATGGGATAAATCAATCCAGCATCGAGAAGTTTTATAACTTCTGCTTTAATTACTTCATGGATTTTAGGATTTACCCATCTTTAGTGTTGAACAACTAGTTTAAAATCATCTTCCATTAATATCTTATGAGTGCAGAAATTCAGATCAATACCTCGTATATGAGATATTTTCCAAGCTATCGCCCGTTTATGTGATTTTAAAACCTTTAGAAGCTGTTCTTTTTCCACCCACTTCAAGTCTTTAGCAATAATGATGGGTAACTTAGAAGTACCCTCAAGAAATGCATATTCGAGATGAGGAGGTAATTCCTTAAGCTCAAGATCTGGAGGATCATCAATAGAAGATTTAATCTTTTCAGTTTCATTAATCAAACATACAGGAAGGGGAATAGGAGGGAGATTGGGTATAGGATCTTCATTAAGTAATTCTTCTAGAAAAAGAATATCTCCCTCCGAGTCATAGATGCCATTATCAATACCCGGTGGTATCGAATCATCTAGAGAAAGAAATGCGTTGGTCTCCTCCAAAAGAAAGTCACTATCCCCGAAGGGAGTAAAAGAAGGGAAGAGAGACTCAACCACGGGGTCAGGAAAAGGAGTAGGACTGCCACTCAAAGAATTATTTTCAATAGGAAAATTATCGCACAAAGAATCAACAATATCAATACGATAAACAAAATGGTCGACACGTCCCGTAGGATTCTCTAAATCTTAAAATTTTTCTACTTGAAGCCGACATGGATATAGAATCGGTGGCTGATAAGGATTAGGCTTCGAGTCTTCCTTAGGTTTTGGTGCGGACAATGGTGGAGTTTCTGGAGGTAGGACAAGTGGTGTGCTCTTAGAGCTAGCAATTTCCACCACTTCTGTTATGGTCTCCGGTTCTTGTTCCTTTTCGAGAAAATTAGAATGTGAAAGAAAAGATCCATCCAATGTCAAGCCATCCGTACTAGTAATCACTTTAAGCTCTGCAAGAGGGTTCGTTCTGATGTTGCTCGGAAGCTTACCAAATGGTCTTTCTTGAAAATCTGCCATTTGACCCATTTGATTTTGCATTAATTGAACCGCTGCTTCTTGATTTTGGTCATAAGTTTCTCGCATGCAAGCAAAATGATACTCAAGAGCTTCGACTTGTTTAGTAAGAGCGGTAATGGCATCAATTTGCGTTGAGGTACCACCACTACTCGAAAGTTGAGGTTTATTTCTACAAGTTCGAACTCTGGCTTTATTCTCAATAATGGTTAAGGCATCTTGAGTATTTCTTGTCATTATATTTCCACTCGTTGCGGTATTGAGAGAATCTTGATCAGATTGACACAACCCGTTATAGAAAAAATCAATTTGGTGAAGGAGAGAGAATCCGTGATGAGGACATTTCCTTAATAAATCTTTGAATCTTTCCCAAGCTTCGGTAAAAGTCTCACCGAAAACTTGTTGAAAGTTCGTGATTTCTTTTTTAAGCTCTCTGGTTTTAGAATGAGGGAAAAATCGATTCAAGAACTTTGATACTAAATCATCCCAAGTCGTAATGAAATTAGGAGGTTCATTCTCTAGCCATGTCTCGGCTGCTCCTTTTAAAAACGATTTAGAATGAGTCGAATTAGCTTGGAAAGCTTTTAGGAGTCATTATCTAAGTCGTTAAGAACTTTTGACAATAATAAGCTACGAAAATAAGCACGAAAAATCAGCTTATAGAATAAGCTAACAAAAAGAAAAGGAAACGAACGATTAAGCAAAAGATAAGCAAAACGAGATCTTCAACAAACTTCAAACCATTTTCATTACATCTTCTTAATAAGCTTGTGACATAAGCTAGTACAATAAGCACGAAATTCAAAAATAAGCTACTACAAAACTGAAATAAGCTAGAAACTAAAAACTAAAACTAAGAAAACTAAAAGCCTATGTACCCAAAAGTGTGAGGGAGCGAGTTGGTTTTATAGGGTGTGAGAAGGGTTAAATGTGTAAATTCGTCCCACTAATTGAGTGATTATTAGCCAATCATTGGCTCCAAATGATTGTCACACGGACCAAGGATGGAAAGAGCCAGTCGATAATTGACGCGTGCCCCTGGTATGTGTTTAATTACACATACCTTTTACCTTTAAAAATAAGTTAAAATAACCAAAAACGGACTTAAAATGCCAAAAATATGCTTGTTTTGCTAATTGTGTTGTGCAGGAACGGATATCTAAGAAAAGGACGAAAAACGAAGCCAAAACGACAAAACCGGACACGGAATGGAAAAGCATGGTAAAGACAAAGTCAAGACAAAGCCCAAGTCTGAAAAAGTCAACCAAAGTCAACCCCGACAAATCCAAAGTCAAACCCGAAGCCATAAGTGAAGAAAAATAAGTTTAGGGGCCAAAATTGCCAAGTCCCTAACTTATTTAATGAAGGAAATGAAGAAAATACTTGTAAGGGACCAAAACTGCCAATACACCAAAGAAATACCACATGGGTCAAAACTGCCAATCCATTAATCTTGTATCACCAAAGGACCTCTTTTGCAATTGGCTATATATAACTGAGGGGCTTTTCTTGCCAACTGGCCAAACCATTTACACACAAGGACTGGATTTGCAATTAACTCATATACCTTGAGGGACTATTTGTGACAAACTCCCAAACCTAACCCCCCGTTTTAAAACACTGTTTATCTTCTACAACTTTTCCCGCCAATCACCCAAGCCCCACATCCTGTCACTTTCAGCCTCGTTGACCTCCCCATGTCCATCCAAAACCTTCACTCTCATAAGCCCCACCCCCCACATGGATGTGCCAAGCTGGCAATCCTAAAAATCCCTCAAGTTCGAATCAATGGTTGTTATAACTCGGATTGGGCAACACTCAAAACCAAGGGCCAGGATTGGACTTGTGTTTACACACACACAAGAAACACATATGCTCACACAACTAGCACATTCAGAAGAAGACAAAGGCAAAGAAAAAAAAGCCCTAGCTCGTTTCTATATAAGCTTTGTAAAGCCATTGTGGCAATGAATGTAGGTGCTTTTAAGCTCAGCTTGTTGGTTAATTCCTTGTCATAAGTTCTTTTTAGGTCTAGGTAGCTAAAGATTAATGAAAATTTCGGCTTATGTTTTAATTTGTGTTCTAAAGTTTCCAAGTTAACTTAAGTTTATTTTAAGCTCACTTTTAAGCTCTTATATAAGCAATCATTAATCTATTTTAAATTTTGATACAAGGAATTAAGAAAAACAAAAAAAAAAGTGCTTATTGCTAAGTTTTTGGATGAATGGGCAGAAATGGATGGCTCATTGGGTTCTTAGTTTAGCTTATTTATAAGCTAAGGGTAAGTTAGAGCTTATTTAGGTTCTAATTACTCCTGTTTTGAGCAAGGAGTGAGGTAAATTCTTTTTAAATTCTCTTGCAACTTTACTGTAGCAACAGCTTATTAGTGCTTATTTCCTTTTGCTTTTTACTCTTTACTGCTTAATATTACATATTTAATACTTGTCTTCAAAAACTTGAGCTTAATTCAGACCCTAATAGTCCTAAAATCCATTTTTAGAAATATAAAGGGGTGTTTGGGTTAAGCCCAAAATGGGTCAAAATGGTTGGGTCATGGGTTGGTGTCACTTGGCCATCTTTGGCTGAGTGCATTAAGCTCATTTAAGCTTGTTTTCTGTTTGTTGTAAGCAAAAAAGTGTAGTTTAAAGTTTTGTCAAAGTTAGCTAAAAAATTGTTAAGACAAAAGTCACTTTACACAGCTTATTTGATTAAGCTGTGTAAAGTCCTTTCATACCTTTGTTTTGAGTCCTTATGTGAGTGTCTAAACAAGTTTTTTTTAGAGTCTTGAGTCATTTATTTACCTAAGTCAAAACTGCCAAAAAAATTGGTGTCATCTTTTAGTAAAAAAAAAGCTCTTTTTCAAAAGCAAAAACCAGCATGTTTAATTTGTTTTTAGAAAATGAAATTTTGAATATAAGCTCTTTATAAGCCTCTTTTAATCTGTTTACAATTTATTTTTCATTTTGAGCTTATTTGACAGCTTATTTTAAGCTGTCAAATTAGGCCCATTTTTTTAGTTCATTTCCCCTGGTGCTAGGGGCTTATTTTCAAGCCCATTTTTTTAGCTTATTTATTAGTGTCTACACAAGCTTTTGGCTTTTCTAGAAAGCCCTTAAGCTCTTTTAATAAGCCCCTTACTTTCAGACCTTAGGTCCCCCTCTTTGTTGCTTATTTTTAAGCCCAAAATGTGTCCCTAAGCTTTCTGTCTTTCAGCATCTTAGCTTATAGCTTATTTGATTTTTAGCTTATCTGCCTGTTTCATCTAGCTTAATTCTATGCATAGGGCTTATTTAGGTTAGGGTAGCTAGTCTCTTTTGTTTATCTTCAGTTTCACTTAGCTTATTAGTTTCCTAAGCCCTCTTGTTAGTTTTTCTTAAGCCTTTGTGCCTTGAAACTCATTCAAGCTTACTGTCTGTTTTCAATAAGCTTTTTCAGCTTATTTTTAGCTTTTCCCAATTAGTTGTAGTTATAAAAAATGATAAGCTAAAGGTGTTTAAAAAGTTTGTATAAAAAGTTTTAAAAAAAAAGGGGGATAAGAGGAAACCCGGGTGAGCAAGACTCGAACCCGGGTCTCAACCCTCATCAACCCTCTTTTATACCAAGACCCTTACCGCTGTGCCCTTGGGACTTCTTCGTTAGAAGCCCAAGTGGTTAGATATTTAACCACATTTCCCCCTATAAGCCTTTCAGCCCTTGTAAGCTTATTTTCAGCTTATTTATAAGCTGAATTTCGGGTTTCTTATTTTTCTTAGGATAGTTTTAGGGTCTAGTATTTTAGGTAATTTTCTTAGAATTTTTAAAATTAGTTTAGTATTTTTTATAATTTAATTTCTTTAAAAGTTTTAAAAATTCATAAAAAATACAAAAATTATCAAAAAAATATTTTTCTTTTTTAGGAAATTTTCTTTAGTCATATTTTACGTAGGAAAAATAGAAAAACTTTCGTAGGGTTAATTTTGCAAACTTTTGATTTTTAAAGAACGGGTCTCGGGCACGGTTCTTGTCTTGACTCGTTTTTGGGTCAAACGACCTCCGTTTTCAGTCTAGTTTTTTTTAAACTTCGTTATTTGTCATTTAGAATCTATTTTAGCTTTTAAATTTGTTTTAGGGTTTAATTTGCAAAATTTAGGTTTTTGACCCTCGTTTTTCGTGCCCGTTTTAGGATTTAAGTTATTTAGCTTTCATTTTTAGGTTTTTCTCAATCGTTTTTGCTTATTATTGATTAATTTAGATTTTTACACTCTTAAAGCATTAATCTCATTCAAACTCCAATTTTCCGACTGTATCAATTCTCAAGCACAGCCTCGTTGGGGATAAACGACCCGGGGATATTCTATACTACTTCTCGGTTTCATTGATTGTTTTTAGATTATACTTATTATATATATTGTATTATATATTATATATATAAGAGGTGTTAGTTTAAATAAACTTCAATCACAGACAAAAGGAGTGATGTATGGAGAATTTTACAAGGATATAGGGTGTCCATTTGGAAGTTGATTGATTCATTTAGAGTTCACTTTGTAAGGTTTGAAAATGTCCACATTTTTATGTTGGTTGAAAAGAGATATTACTACATTTTTATGTTTGGTTGAAAAGAGATAATCCCCTCACACAATTAACCATCACCAATTTGCTTAAACAAGAAACTTCAAATCTGAGCATCAAAATGAGACTGTGCTTAATCAGCTGTTTAAAGTTATGAGTAAAGCAAGCAAAAGGTCATGCAGGTTTGAATGCATCTTCCTGGCGAGGTATGATGAAAGACTTTTAAAGAAGAAACTTGAAGATTCAGAAGTATGAACTATCAAGTTTAGGGAGGATTGTTGGACTTAAATAGACTTCATGGATTCTTAGAAGTTACTATTGCTCAGGTACATAATGGAAATTATGCTAAGTGGTTAGTACTGGTAGTATAATGTTACCACTGCTAGTTACTACTGTTAGTATAATTTAGTACTGATAGCATAAAGTTACTGATGTTAGTTGAAGTTAAGATTGCTCAGTGTTAAAGACTAAAATATAAGCTAAGTAGTTAGTGCTGCTAGTAGTAAATGTTAGAGAATGATAGACAAGTTACTACTTATTAGTATATATGTAGTTTGCTAGTACTAATGTTGTAATACTGCTTTGTTTATTAGATGCTAATGGTGTCACGTTTATTTTATAAAATGAGATGATTACAACTACTTGAAGACTTTCTACTGTCAAGAGGATAAAGATGAATTAAAGAGATAAAGATTGTTTGGAGAATAATAATATTTGTGAAGATAAGTATTGAGATATTTATGTACAAGATATACATAATGTATTTATTTAAAAGATTACGTTTATGTTTAGAAAAGATTAAGATATCTTAGGAATGTATTGTAAGCCGACTAGGACTCCTTAGTCTATAAAAGGAGGCTCTAGGGCATTAGTTGGGATATCAGTTTTGCATATACGTCTTCATAGTTGTCAAAGTTGATTAAGAAAAGCTTCAAGGTTGTAAACCCTAGTACTAAGTGTAGAGTACTCGTATTATTGATCTAATAATATTGGAGCGTTTGGTTATATCTTTATTTGTTCAAGATTACTGTTTTATTCATAATACTTCTAGGTATTAAGGTGTAGATTCCGCATACACTTTAATATACATACAAAGTTTCTACAACAAGTTATTTTAGATTTATCCAATGTAATTTAACCTTAGACAACCTAAGGAATCGATCTAGGTTTGGGATCAACAATGAGTTTCTCATTGAAAAGGATAAGGCTCGTAAGAGATGACGTGATGATCAAGATCCTCCTCCTCCTCCACCAGATTCAGATCAAAGTAAGAGAAGATGACATAACGATGGCGCTTCTGGTTCATCACAGCTACAAGCTCCTCAGTCATCAGCATGGAAGAAGTCTGACACTCGAGATGCACCTTTAAGCTCCTCCAAGCAACAATCTAGTCCTCATGCTGAGCAACCAGTCGGCGACATACCAATATAAGATTCTGACAACATATCTGATTCAGAGGACATTGACTCTGCCTATCTTCCAAAGACTAAGCAGAGGCCAGAACGGTTGAAGCCTATTCCAGATGATGAAAGACCAGCCACTCCAGAACCTGCCTGGGTTATTCCTACGTCCCACATTCCTGATGCTGTGAATAACTGGGCCAATGTTTTAGTTACCACGTATCAAGCTCCGGCGGAGAACTCTATACTTGATAAGACTAGGGATATACAGATGTTTATGAACTGGTATTGCCAAAAGATGGGAAAGACCAAGCTTACTCAAGCTGATTTGGAAGGTCAAGCTTATGAAGTCGTTAAACCTTTCTACCCAAACGTCGTTCATCTTCAGTTTTAGATGGAAAAGTGTCACAAGATGCTTACAGATTAGATTGACTGGGATAATCCAGAAGGGGATCAAGTCAGGATTGATATTAGCAAACCTCTGCCTCTCAGTGGTCCACTAGGTCATGTCACTATTTAAACCCAATTCTTTTTCAATAAAGAATTGGATTATTTGCGTTATGGTAGTAAGGGAAGCAGATAAACTTTGTCAATTACCAAGATGAAGGCTGCTCGTTATCATGACTTTGGACTTGAACTACTCGTACCTAAGCATATGTGGATCGATGATGTCTGTACCTATGACATAAGTGCCTCTTATGGTATCTCTCATTGATGGTTTAATCGTTAGAAATTCTACATTGACCGACACATAGCTGAACCAATCCGCAAGGTAGTCAGAACTGACATGCTTATACTCAGTGTTGTTAGAATAAAAGCCTACTCTCGCTACAGGTATGACTACCTGAAAGAGATCACATTGCGCAGAGCTGATCATCAAGAATACATGATTGCCGAAAAGGACTTTAAAAACTTGTATCCCAGTGACTTTGAAGACCTGAATCTGCTGCTTCTTCAAGGTCATCTAAATCATCTTCCTGGTTCAGACATACGTATGCTTTCTACTGCTGTTAAACTGTGGACACGAAACTTAGTGATTCGACAGTAGGTTGAAGACTTCCAACTCGGCATTGAGAGCTACCAGAAACAGCTAAATCTCACTAAACCTGGATGGGATGCAACAGGCTTCGAGTTCAAGCATGATTATACAATCATTGATTCGCCTTATGCAGTTGTGCTCCCTGTCAGTAACAATGAATAGAAGATCATGCGGTTCAATGAGATTTACAAGTTCAGTGATGGTACGCTGACAAATATTATAGAAGCACTGGATTACAGAGTTAAGGAGTACAAGGTTAATTGGCTCAATCCGACTATGAACACGCGGTTTTGGACTGATAAGGATGTGGAAAGGAGCAAGGAATTCATACATGTCATTGAACGGAGACTCAAGACCAGAAGGATCTTTTGGAATTTAGAATGCTTTGTTGGTGGACGGGTTCGTGATATTGACTATAGACTTCTTCAGAGAACGGAATGATCTCTTCATTCCATTTATAAGGTCAATATCATTTGTATATATATATATATATATTGTATCTTGTACATTTTAAAGTTGTGGTATACTTAGTGTTATGTGTCAGTGTATGAATTTTTTATGAAATTTTCATTAAATTCAAAATATTTCAAACCTATCATACCAGATACTAACAGAATCTCTCATTGATTCGGGGGGAGCATTAATATGTTCTCCATTCGGCTTGTGATTAATTAGCACATTTTTCTCCCAGTTTTTCCAACATTTTCAAATCCATTGGTATCTAAAATATCAAAGGATTTGACATTTTTGATAAGGTCGTAGCGTGAAGTACAATTGAGTATCTAACAAGTGTGGGTATTTAAAACTCCAAGTCCCAAAGAAAACAACTTCGGGAATCTGGTACGTTGGCCATGCGCTGGCGCGTGGACAGCGCGCTAAACACGAATTGTTTTTTAACTATTTGTGTTCCTTGGCCTATAAATACCCACCTTTGGCCTTTGTATTCCTTACCTCTTGGAAACATTCTTTTCTCTCTTTTCTCTTTTCTAATCCTCTAAGTCTAAACATCAAGTGTTCTTAATCTTCTTCTCTATCATCCATTGAAGAACACACATCTTCGCAAGAGAGCCACACAAGTACCTAATCCATACTTGTGTGTTTTGTCGAGGGTCTTCTTTCTCATACCCTTTCTATTAGAATCGAGTCTCTAGGTTAGTTTAGGACTTGGTTCATCATCTATCTTTTTATCTTATCGAGTTGTAAGGGAAGTCTTGTATCCGTGGAATCAAGCCCATATCATTGGGGATCTAGTTGGGGTTTGGAAAAGCTTCCAAGGGGAAGGATTTTAGAGTTTATAGGTTAAGTCAAATCACAGGTTTTTAGGAATGGATTCCGAAGGCAAAATACCATAGGTAGTAACTCTTCAGTGTGAGTGCCAAGCTTTGTTGAAAGTCGGTGGAGTTAAATTGTAATACGGTTTGTAGTCCACCATAAGGATTCTACTAGAAATAGTATCGATGTCGTGGATTCGCAACTAGACGTACGGAAGGACTAAACCCCCTTCCCGAACCAGTATATATCGTGGTGTCTCTTCTTCTCTCTATCTACTTATTATTCTCATTGCAAAGTAAATTAGTAAACCACCCGGCTCTTTCAAGACTTAAAGTTTTATAAACTTCGAAGAGGTCAATAAAACCATATTCACCCTCTACGGTTCTACAATTTCTATCAGAGCAGCTTACTTAAGGTTTTAAGCATTAAAACCTTCCCAAGAAGTCGTTTTTAAGTTTAAAACTTCTTTTCAAAAATTTGAAATCCTAACTCCTATTTTTGAAAAAGTTGAGTAAAGATCCATGGCTCAAGAGAACTATGTTGAGGGGTGTTTGTCACACCCCGACATAGGCGGAAACACAGGTATGCGACGAAGAATGATGAACCATAACACAAGATAGAAAATAGAGAAAACTAAAATGCATTAATGAAAAGTGTCATGATGATCTTCCACCTCAAGTACAGACTTGAATGAAGTCCCAACAAGAACTCATCAAATAGTCGCCAATTATTACAACCAAAAGCCCACATAGGGGTCCATACTAGTCTTGAACCAAAACCTCAAAGTACTAAGTCAAAACAAACACCAAATGAAAGACCTCTCAATACATGATCCATACAGGATACTCTTAAAGTCTGCTAGCTCGCATCATAATCTTACTGATCATTAACTTCACCTGAAAATGATACTCGAAAAGGTCAACAAAAATGTTGGTGAGCTCGTAGGTTTGAAGAAAACCCAGTCATTGTGCCAAAATTTTAAGCAGTGGACAATTATGCAATATGACATTGAATATATATAAAACATTCTAATTCCATGACTTAGCATCCCTGCTAATCATACACCATGACAAGCATCCCCGAGCTAATCATAAAAAACAACATATACCCATGCTATTGGAGTCGCAACTTCGAGGTCACCCGCACCTAAAGCCTACCAGCTTGAGCATTTACTTAGGGCAAGACCATCACAAACATAGCAAATCCATGCTAATCACATACATTGCCATGTATCTCGATGCACGCAAGTATAATCAAACCACATAATATTCACATAGCAGTCATAAGCACATAACATTGTCCCAAAAACAAAGCCACGTTTCACATAGTTTAGAAAATCAGTTCAAACACATTTGAGTATCATTTTCCCCCAACAGAAAAGATTTAAAAAGTGGGGCTACGAGTGCTTACCTCAAGCAAAGGTGTCTACAAGCAAACTCAATATCACACAAGCAAATGCAACGACGTCCGAGCACGATCTAGTCCAATTAATGTTCCCCTTAGACATTTATTTCCAATACCGTTTTCAGGTTTGATGCATAGAAGTCATATGCGCGTTGTACGGTCATCCTTAACGTTTTTAGTGGCGTGATGGTTAACGACTTAGTTTCAAAAGATAACATACTTCCAACTCACCTTAGTATAATATATATATACCATTTAATATAATAGTAGAGTAATATAAGAAAATTCTTATAATAAACACTTATAAATATACTTCGGTAAATCCATTCGGTACTCTTAGTTATCATTAATTGATCATTTAGATTATAAGTAATGAAACATTTATTTATACTAAACAATTTAGGAAAGTTTCGTAAAAATATATTTTTCGTCTTTTAGTCGACGTATTAAAATAATAATATATTATTATTTTATCGTAAAATCACATTTTGAGTAAAAATTCTAAGTGTAGACTTTATATGAAATTTTGACATGACCCGTTCGTTTATACAACGTTTTCTAAGGTTTCAAACCTTAATTTCAAACATTTTTCCACAATTTCACCCTTTTCCATCAAAATACTAAAATCATTTCTCGCAACATTTATCCAAACATATTTTTCCCCAAAACAACTTTCAATATCATTTCACAAGTATGCTCAAATTTCCAAAAGTTCGTTAAAACTCATAAAACGACTAGTTTTCGCTTATTGGGCCTTAAGGCCCAATAAGATCCTTAAATAAACGTAAACACAAAGTACGATTTTTAGGCTAATACAAAAGCCCAATAGTAGATAATATGCCGAAAAAACCCCAAATATGCTAACAAAATAATCCGAACCACAATAAGCCTACAATAAGCCACGACTTATTGGGCTTATTGGGCCGTGAGCTCATAAGCTTCCAACAATGCAAAATACTTTTAAAATAAGCTAACAAGTTACGTCGTACATTTGGTTATCACCATAAGCTATTAAAATCGTCTATAAAAATACGACATAAGAGGTAAATAATCAAAAATAATTATTTCCTTGTTCTTGTGGTTTTCGAACCATCATAAGCCCAAAATAAGTTCAATAGTGCTTAAAAATAAGCCAAATATACTACTAACCAAAATAAGCTAAATAGCAAATAAATGTTTTTCAACCATCACAACCACGACAATAAAACTACAAAACCCTTGTTCTCTTTTATTCATATTCGAACCAAACATACAACCTTTGTTAGTTTCCGTAAATTTTCGTGTTCGATTTTTAACAAACGCACCATACAACTAGCTTCTATGCATCATTAAACACTCAAAAGTACAAGTTAAATTGAAATTTAGAAAACTTACAAAGAGGGTTTTGAAAGCGAATTAGGACACGATCTGACAACCCAAACGTTGTTTAAATGATACCCTGAATACTAGAATCAACCCAAAACTTCTATGTCTTCATGTTTTTGATCAAGTTGCAAAAATTTTAGTGTGTGTGTTTTAGGTCGGACGAGCAAGCAAGAGAGAAAAGGTTTTGAAGATGAAATGAAAATTGTGTGATAGGAATCAAGACAAATAGGACTATGTACCATGGTTGGGACACAAGTGCTAAAAATGTGCCTCCTTATTCCCACAAGGTTTGACCGGTTATGGGATCCAAAGAGGGTCTTGGGTGCTTCTTTTCGTGTTGGTTTTCCTTAAAGCTCAACGTTCTCGATTCTAAAATATTATCCGAAGTTTTCTAGTATTTTCATTAGACTTAAAAATACTTTTCCAAGAACTTAGAATATTTACACGACATATTTCCAAATTAAACTTCCTAAAATTCATTTTGAACATTAACGGACGTGTCAGGACTCGTTTTTGGCATTTCAAGCTATTTACGGGACCAACCTCCCAGAACATATTCAACATACATAAAATCCTCTAAAAGGATTTACACAAGCAACATACCTACCAAATAACCAAATTCACATTCATTCACCACCGTCAACATGGTACCAGTTCTAACGATACTGATAAAAGTCAAATAGTCAATGGACTAAATTAGAACATTCAAATCTCACAAAAGGGTAAGGGTTACATTCTACCCCTCTTAAAAAGAATTTCGACCCCGAAATTTAACTACTGCTAGAACTAAATAGATGTGAATACTTAAGTTTCATTTGATCTTCACGCTCCCACGTGAATTCAGGTCCACGTTTTGAATTCCACCGAACCTTGACGATGGGAATTCTACTTCGCTTAAGCTTCTTGAACTCTCGCTCTAAAATTTCCACAGGTTCTTCCACAAAATTCAACTTAGCATCAACTTGGATCTCATCCAAATGCACTTGCAGTATTGGATCAGCCAAACACTTCTTAAGGTTTGACACATGGAACGTGTCATGAACACCATTCAACTCCTCAGACAACCTAAGTCTATAGGCTACCGAACCAATCCGCTTAGTGATCTCAAAGGGTCTAACAAACCTAGGTGCTAATTTCCCCTTCTTCCCAATGTGTACCACACCTTTCCAAGGCGACACTTTGAGCAAGACATACTCACCTACACTGAACTCTAAGTTTTCCTCTTTGTCCAGCATAATCTTACTACGATCACACATCAACTTAAGCCTAATTTTTTCCTTTTTTATTTTAAACGTGAATCTTCTCATGGTTTCTTGCACTAACTTAGGGCCTATCAATGGTCCCTCTCCAATTTCTGCCCACATAATTGGTGAACGACACTTCCTACCATATAAAGCCTCAAACGGTGCACATCTTACACTAGAATGGTAACTGTTGTTATACGAAAACTCTGCTAATAAAAGATGAACATCCCAAATTCCCTTGAAGTCTAGGACGTATGCTCTAAGCATGTCTTCCAAATTCTGGATAGTATGCTCACTCTGATCATCGGTCTGAGGGTGGTAAGTCGTACTTATGTCTAACTTAGTTCCTAATGCCTCTTCCATTGTTTTCCAAAAACCTTGATGTGAAACGACTATCATGATCAGATATTATTGAGATCGGCACGTCGTGCCTAGCAACAATCTCATTCAAATAGAGTCTAGCTAACCTATCCATCTTATAGTCCTCACGCATAGGTACAAAATGAGCAGACTTAGTCAATCGGTCCACAATGACCCAGATTGTGTCATGCCTACTACTAGTCCTTGGTAGCTTCGTAACAAAATCCATTGCTATCCATTCCCATTTCCATTTAGGGATCTCAGGTTGCTGTAGCAATCCAGACGGCCTCCTATGCTCAGCCTTAACCTTCAAACAAGTCAAACACCTACTAACATATACAGCTATATCTTTCTTCATTCTCGGCCACCAATACATATCCCTAAGATCATAATACATCTTATCAACTCATGGGTGTACAAAGTACTTCAACTTATGGGCCTCATCCATTATTAGGGTTCTCACATCACCCCTCAAAGGAACCCATATTCGATCCAGGTAGTATAATGCTCCATCGCTCCTACGTTCTATCATCTCATCTAGTCCTCTCTGCAATCCTGCAGACTCATCAGATGTCTCCTTCTGAGCCACTAGTATCTTACTCTTGATACTTGGCTGAAGGGTCATATTCATAGATCTTATTCTCTTAAGTTTGACCCTCTCCTTTCTACTCAATGCGTCGGCTACTACATTCGCCTTACCAGGATGGTAACGAATTTCATAGTCATAGTCGCTGAAAAGCTCTATCCAGCGACGTTGACGCATGTTCAGTTCCTTTTGGTTAAAGATATGCTGAAGACTCTTATGGTCAGTATAGATGACACTCTTTGTTCCATACAAGTAGTGTCTCTAGATCTTAAGTGCAAACATAACCGCACCCAACTCCAGATCATGGGTGGTGTAGTTTTGCTCATAAATTTTCAACTGCCTAGATGCATATGCTATCAGCTTACCTTTTTGCATCAACACACAACCTAATCTTAAGCCCGATGCATCACACTACACCATAAAATCTTCCGGTCCATCAGGGAGAGCTAGAACATGCGCATTACACAACTTATCCTTCAAAGTTTGAAATGCCCTTTCCTGTTCCTCACCCCAATCAAAGGTCTTACTTTTCTAAGTCAAAATGGTCAGGGAACTAGAAATCTTAGAAAAGCTATCTATGAACTAACGGTAGTACCTTGCCAATCCTAAGAATAAACAAACTTCAAACGGAGTTCTAAGGGCTTCCCAATTCTTAACAGCTTCAATCTTACTAGGGTCTATATGAATACCATCTCCATTAATCACATGTCCAAGAAAATGTACTTCTCGCAACCAAAATTCGCACTTGGAAAACTTAGCATACAGTTTCTCTTCCTTAAGCAATTCTAAGACTAACCCTAGGTGCACTTCATTCTCTTATCGGGTCTTAGAGTAAATCAAGATGTCATCAATAAACACTATCACAAACTTGTCTAGATAAGGCCTACACATTCGGTTCATCGGATCCATAAATACCGATGGTGCGTTAGTCAGACCAAAGGGCATTACTGTGAACTCGAAATGTCCATAATGAGTTCTAAAAGTGGTCTTTGAAATGTCATCCTCATGCACTCTCAGCTGGTGGTATCCGGACCTAAGATCTATCTTAGAGAAGTATTGTAATCCTTGAAGTTGATCGAACAGGTCGTCTATCCTAGGGAGTAGATAACGATTCTTGATGGTCAACTTGTTCAACTCTCTATAATCAATACACATCCTAAATGATCCGTCCTTTTTCTTCACAAACAATACTGGTGCTTCACAAGGCAATGAGCTTGGTCGAATGAAACCCTTGTCCTGGAGTTCTTTGAGTTGACCCGACAACTCCTCCATTTCAGAAGGTGCCAATCGAAAGGGAGATTTCGCGACCGGTATTGCTTTAGGGACCAACTCAATCTGAAATTTGATTTCCTGAATAGGGGGTAATCCTGATAGGTCATCCAGAAATACCTCGGGAAAATCTCTCACCATGACCATCTTTTCTTGTTTTTGTTCCTTGGCCTTAGCACTCATTAAATGTCTCGCTTTCTCTTCTAGTCTTTCTCCTAACACTCTAAGCACATTGCCATCTAGTAGGGGTATTCTAACTACTTTCTCATGACAAATTATTTCAGCCTTGTGGTTAGACAACCAATCCATGCCTATGATCACATCGAAACTCCCGCTTCCGAATGATATCAAATTAATGTCAAACACGTGACCATCTATTTCTAGTTTGCAACCCTTAATGACCTTATCGATTTCTACTAGTTGCCTGCTAGCTATCTCAATCTCATAACTAAATCCTAAATCACTGGGCTCTATGCCTAACAGAGGTATGAAAGTAGTGGAAACAAAGCTATAGTCGGCACCAGAGTCAAATAAGGTTATGGCATAAGGATTGTTTAAAGTGAACGTACCCGTCATGATGTTCGGGTCCTGGCGAGCCTCCTTTGCTCCTAACATAAATGCCCTCCCATATGCCTGGTTACTGTTGTTCCCACGTCCCTAACCCCCATCAATATCTAAAGCTTGGTTTGGATGGTTTACTCCTGCCTTGTGCTTGGTTCAACCTAGGACATGCTGACTTGTAATGATCGGTACCTCCACACTCAAAGCATGCTCCACGAGCAGCTGCTGGATTCCTAGCATTTGTTGGGTTCACATTCCTAGGCACCACTCCACAATCCTTAGCAAGATATCCTAGGCAGTTACAGTTGAAACAAGTGCGACAGGGTGCCTAAGGTGGATGGTAAAAGTTACAGGTGGTACACTTGGGTGACGTACTTGTGTTCTCTCTCCTAACAGGATTTGTAGTAATAGCAAAAGCATTTCTAGTCCTAGTTCTCTTGTTATCATCCTTCCCATTCCTATCCTTGCTAGGTTCTTCCCTATTTCCTTTCTTCGCAAGGTTCATTTTAATTGATCCATTCCTAATGGCTTCATCAGTTAGTGTGCCAGCAATCTGCACAGCCTTTTGAATGGTCGTTGGCTCTGTTGCCGCCACCATTCCTTGGATCTGTAGGGCAAGACCATACACATACTTCTCAATCCTTTTGTTTTCTAGGGTTACTAAATGAGGAACTAACCTAGCCAACTCATGGAATCTGTTACTATACATAGCATGGCCAGCCCTGACCATGGCGTGATTCCACAACTCAGTTTCTAACTTTTGCATCTCATTACTCAGGCAAAATTCCTCTCTAGTCAAAGTCTTAAAGTCTTCCCATGACATACTAACAGCGGCTTAGTCTACAAGGTCACGTGGGATGTCCCTTTTTATTCCATAATTCTAGTTCTAGGTGTCCTTTTTCACATTTTCTTTTATATTTTTAATCTTATTATTAATAGATGTATGAATATTGAGTGCCACATCAAAACAAAAGATGGTTATATAGATATTGGAAGAACCATTTAGTGTCTTAGTTATAGTTATGTTATGCTATATGTTTTGTTTAAGCTTTTACGATTTTAATTTAATTTTGTTTGATACTTTTATGATATGTGTTTTGTTTAATCTTTTATGATTTTAATATATATATTTAATATTCTAGATAATATAAAAAACGATATCTCACCGCGACAACCGTTATTTCAAATCTCGGTCCTTGAACGATATTTGAAATCTGACCGAGATAACTGCATAGCTTATAAATAAGTACTTAGCTGACCCTTAGCTTCCTAACATATACCGCAAAATTATATAAAGCCTACGTTTGTAGCTAAATTTTTATTCTCGATTCTTAACTAAACATAAACTATTACATCGACACGATAGGTAATTCTGACAAGATATTGTTGCATGGGGATGACAGCAATTTCTTTAGGTAAACTAATAATCCCATGCGCCGGTAACTCATTATTATTAAGTCTAATGTAAAAAAACAGGTTATAGTTGAGCGAATAAGTCTTTTGGTCCATCAACTCCAAAAACACATTAGTAAACAACACCTTATACAACAGCTGAAATGACATACCAGTATACGCGTTCACCGAGGCCGCATTCTATTTCCATTTGCACTTCTGAAAAACCACATACTGTTCAAGAATATAAAATCATAAAAACCTACATACAATGAGGATGACTGCTACGCAAACTATTATTAACTTTTTAAAATCACTTTTTGGTCATGCATTGTTTTCGTGGGTGTTTTGGAATGATGTTTCGAAAGGGTATGTGGCCTCACCTTTCAAACATGTCTGTTAAAATAAAGAACCAACCATCAATAGGTTTTAGGAGGTGTTTGTTTAAGCTTATTTAGCTTATGGGCTTATGGAGTTTTTTTTAAGACTAATAAGGTCGCAATTTTATGAAAATCAGCCACCTGAAGGAAATAAGGCGACGACATCAGTGATCTCCATTTCTCCAGATTGTTAGCCTCAAAATATTGAGTCGAACAATGGAAGTTCGGTCATTAATTATATTAGGTCTCGGTCATTAATTAATATACGTTGTAATAGGCTAGACGGGTAAACAGGCTCTTAAATGTAAGCTAACCGGTCACGTGTATCAGACGAAAGCCCAAGTAAACCCAAGCTCGGCCCATAGAAATACTAAAGGCATGCAAGCCTTTTAGTTTGATACATATACACCTCACCAAGGTAGGTGAGGTTAGTTGGTCATTTTGTATTTTTCCATTGTGCAAGTAATCTTCTCTTTCTCTCTCACTTTCTCTCTCTACTCTCTCTCTACATTTCTTCTCATCTCCTATCTTAATTTCTTGTTCTTAATTATGAAGTGAAGTAATTACATAGGATTCGACATTTGGTATCAAGAGCCTCGGGTAGATTGTGGTTGTTTTGTGGTTTTAATAAGCCTAAAATCTCATTTCGTGGCTTATTAATACATATAAGCTCACGTCCGATTTTTTTTTTGGCTTATTGGTTTGCATTTTGCTTCTCTACTCCTTGCTTCACTTGTTCTACCACTTCTTGTGTTTGTTTTGTGGTTTTAATAAGCTTAAATCGAAATTTTTCGTGGCTTATTTATCAAATAAGCTCATGGCATAAAAAAAATTGGGCTTATTGGTTCGGTTTGCTTGTTTACTCCTTCATACACTTGGTCTACATCTTCCATTCTCACTAAACTAGTGCTTAGCTTTTTCATTTTTGCTAATCTTGTTGCTTATTTTTGAGCTTATTTCGGCTTATTTTAGGCTTATTCCATCTTTGTTCGAGCTTATTTGTGGTTTACTTATTTTTTGCTCTTTCTTGTGCACATAACCGGTCAAAAGAGAGGGAACCAAGATCCACATTTTAAGCTTCCAAAGATAGGGACATATTGTTTGTTAGTAAAAGTGGTCCTCACTAGATAGTGACACTGAGCGGAATATGTTAACAGGTTGAGCGGAATATGCAGGATTAGTCGAAGCGATTTATGCAGGATTAGTTTAAGCAGAGTATGCAGGTTTAGTGTAAGCGAAATATGCAGGATTGAATTTTAAGCGAAATATGCATTTCTCTATTCAAGTGAAAGATGTTTAAAATTCAAGCGAAACATGCAATTCTCAATTCAAGCGAAATATGTTTTAAGTTCAAGCGAAACATGCAAGACTGAGTACAAGCGAAATATGTTTCAATTCAAGCGAAATATGCAGTTTCAATTTTCAAGCGAAATGTGTACAGTTTGAAGCGAAATACCTAATTTCAAAGCAAAGCGAAATATGTCACTTTCAAAGCAAGCGAAATATGCACACCTGCAAGGGAAATATGCACACCTGCAAGCGAAATACGTAATTTCAAAGCAAAGCGAAATATGTCAGATTAAGTTTTTGAATTTTCAAGACATTCAATTCACAACAAACAAACCTTAATCCAAATCAATTAACATTCACGGTTTTCTATCGATTTTATAAAATCCCGCGAAAGACATAATTCTTTTCTCGGTTTTAATCATAGACTTGTAAAATCCCGTGGACGTTTATTGCTTTTCATTTTACCACAACTTCAATCACAACAAATCTACTTAAGATCCTACAATCATTTTTTACTTCATAATTCTTCAATCATTCATCATGACAACTCCAATTGTAACTTTCACAATCGACAATCAAATGCATAACAACATAATGGCAGCTGGTTCAAGGGATCGTCCACCAATGCTTGTAACAGGATGATATGCACAATGGCGATCACGGTTCTTATGATACAATACATTGATACAAACCAAATTGTGATAGCTCTTACGAAAAGTGCTTCCTCATAAGTTCCTTACACACCAAACGCGATGGTCACAACAACAGTTTTAGTTCCTGCAACAGAGGATTCTCTACAGTTTCCTGAACCAAACAACAGTCCCACAACAGTTATGAAGTATGACTCCTAGAGAACAGATGCTCATTTTTGAATCATAAAAACGCTACAAGCAGATTCAATGGAGCTTACTGGAATGGGAGATAGAAAGATACTCAACTGTTGAGCATGTCAGACAGCTCAAAAATGTGGGTCGTCCATCGAAAGCGTACAACTCAGGCAGGAATCACTCATATATCAAGATGTCAAACCAAACTTGCGGAATCTACTCTTTAATATCTAGAAGATATATCAATGAAACAGTGAGTATGAATGAACAAAAGATGTAACAAAACGCTTTAATATTATTAATGATAATAATACGAGTACTCTTGCTTAGTAATAGGGTTACAACCTTGAAGTTGTTAGTTCTTTCTCTAAGATGTATATCTGTCTCTTAAGTATTTTTGAAACCTTAACCTAGGATCTCCTTTTATACACCACAAGGAGTCCTTTACAAGATAACTACCAAACTTTTAGGGTCAACTACAATAATAATTGGTGTATGCTTAATCACACATACCATTTTCTATCAAAAACGGACTTAAATGACTAAAAACGTTCCAAAAATACATTGTATTTGTATGTTTTGCATTTGTATTATGCAGGAAACGGATATTCAAGAAAAGGACGATAAAGCAAGCAAAAATGGACAAAACCGAGCACGGAATAGAAAAGACAAAGTCAAATCGAAGCCAAAGTCAGTCAAAGTCAAAAAGTCAACAGGAAAGTCAACCCTGAAAAAGTCTAAAGTCAAATGAAGAAAATACAACTTGAGGGATTGCCAAACCTCAACTTGTATTATGAGAATAAAAGACAAAGGCTGAAATTGCATACCAGGTGAAGTATAACTTTAGGGGCCAGTTCTGCCAAACCCCTAAAGTTGTATCATAAAAGGGTAAAGTTTTCAATGAAGTTATATGAGATAAGGGGCCAAAGCTGCCAACTTATCCAAAACCATTTTTCCCGCCCAACAAAGCCCAGATACAACTCACGGGTGTCTTCACACCCTTTTACCCTACAACCTCTGAAACCCCTTGGGTAAGGCATCTCCCCCTCCTCCACTATCACCACCTCCCCATGTATAATTGCCAAGTTGGCAATCCCACCACTTTCCAATATTTTCGATGGCTGTGATTGACTCAAAAGAAGCACAAAAGAAATTGAAGGCTGAGATTTGTTATAGAATCACCTCACACAACAAGCACACTTGGAGTTTTGTCTCTACAAAGAAACACAGAAGAAAGAAGAGAAGGAAGAAAAAGAAACCAAGACCTTAATTCGTTTTAGTATAAATAGGGCCATTGTAACCCAAGACAAGGGAGTCATTTTTTTTATCAATTTTTCTTAGTTAAATTTTAGCTTATTTTTATTCAATTTTACTCTTCCAAATCTTGTAACTTTAATTTTCTTCTTAATGCAAATTTGGACTTTTTAAGTCAATTCTTGAATCTCTGTATTTCCTTTGTTAAAAGCTTTACTTAATATGCTTTAAGTCTTATAAATCATATAAGTCAATTATTTTAACTCAAATACTAAGAATTTAAGTAAAGTCACAGAAAATTCCACACTCAAATATACCACAGCTTATGGATGATAAGCCAGTTCTGGATGGGCTTATGGACACTACTAGCTTGTTTTACACAAGCTAGAGCTTGCAGATTCTTGGTTTAACCCTGTTTTGAGCAAAGGTGTTGTAAGTCCCTCTTTTTCTTATCTTACTTATCTACTGTAGAACTGCTTATAGTGCTTATTTGTTACCTATATTTGCTTATTTATGCTTTATCATGATGTTTAGTGCTTATCTTGCTTAGTTGTTAGTTTAAAAGTGATTTGTGCACATTTCTTAGTTAGTACTGTTAGTTATGAGTTAAAACTGTTAGACTGATTTAGCTTATTTAAGTGCTTATTATTGACTAAAATCTGCTTATAAGTGCCTTATTTTGTTATTTGATAATCTGTTTTTAACAAATTAGGATCAAATCAGCTTGAAATAAAAAGAAAAATGATTTTTGAAAACTTTAAGGGGTGTTTGGAACAAGCAGTACTAACCCATAGTTAGTACTGCTGGTTCTATTTTGGGATTTTTAAAGCTAGCAGTACTAACTCAAAGCTAGCAGTACTAACTCCAAGTTAGTACTGGTAGTTAAAACTGTTAGTACTGTTGGTTCATTATTGCTTATTAGCTTATTATTTCTGCTTATTTAAGATTTCCTTAGCTTTTTAGAGTAGATTAAGCCCATTTTCGTTTACTGTCTTTAGTAGAGCTTATTTAAGCTTATTCGCCTTTTCAAAACCAATATTTTAATGTTATCATTTTTGTTTTTTAGCTTATTTGCCATTTAAGTTTATCTAGTTGCTTATTCTTATGCCTGAGTGCTTATTAGGGGTAGTTAAATATCTGTTTTGGCCTATTTGCTTATTTCTTGTTTCATTGTGTTTTGTTAAAGCTAGCAGTACTAACTCAAAGCTAGCAGTACTAACTCCAAGTTAGTACTGATTGTTAATACTGTTAGTACTGTTGTTAGTACTGCTGAGTTTCTCCTGCCTAACTTAGTTTAATTGCTTGCTGAATTTGCTGATTTAGAGTTAGTCTAGCTTATTTGGTTTGTCTTAAGCTTATTTGAGCTTATTTGTGTTTTAGTATAAAAGTTTTAAGTGTTTTTACCATTCCTAGCCTTCATGCCTGCTCTAGCTTATTTTCCTTGCTTATCTTTTCGTGCATTTGCTTATTAGGTTTAGTGCCCAATCATATCCTTGTCATATTCAAACATCGATTATCAATTCGTCATTCGATTTTCCATTCAAGCCTCGTTGGGACATAACGACCCGAAAATATTCTATACTACTTCCGGTTTCATTGATTTTGTAGATCTTGATCCTTGTTATATATTTATATTTATTTATATTTATTTATATATAAAAAGGAGTAAGTTTCCGCGAGTCAATTTTTGGCGCCGTTGCCGGGGAGGCTGTGAAACGAATTATCGTTACGTTTGACAAATTGTGTTTGAATTTGTGAATATATCTTTTATTTTTATAAAAATACAAAAATATTTTTCATTTCTTTTTAGTATATATTTATAAAACAAAAAAAACCAAAAATATAAAAACATTGTCTTAATCAAGAAATAAAATTCACAAGTGGGTAAAAATACCAAAATATAATATTCTCAAATCGAACAAAAGATTTAAAAACTTGCCATTTGTGTCTCTTACGACGTACGGCTCACCTTGAAAAGTTAAACAAACTAAAAAGTGGGTATAAGGAGGGTTGTTTCGAGGAACTACGACCCGAAAGGAGAAATAAGCTTCGCGCTATTCCTACTCCTCCGCTCACCTGTGCGTTTATCTTTTTGAGAGCTACCGTGAAGTAAGTAGATTATTTGGTTGAAGTTGTCCTACCTCATTGTCCGGTAAAATACATTGTGAATAAATCATTGAAAAACCAAAAAAAAAATTAGTGTAAATTTTCTTTTTATTTTTGTGCATGCGCACTCGTTCTCAAGCCCGTAATCGAAGACAACAACAAGTCCGACAAACTTCTGTTGAATCGCCAAATCTTGAGAAACCAAATAACAATCAAGAAACTTTCAATCCTCCCATAGTTACGATGGCCGATAATCGTACTATGGTGCAATTACTCGAAGCACCCACCGAGGGTTACGAGGATGCGATCGTTGTTCCCGAAATTACCGCGAACAACTTTGAGATCAAGCATGGTCTACTTAATCTTGTTCAAAACAAGCAATTTTTTGGACATGATAAAGAAGACCCACATGCTCACATCCGATATTTCAACAAGATCACTTCTACGATGAAGTTCCCGAACGTCTCGAGTACGTCGGTTAAGCTTATGCTTTTCCCATTTTCCCTCGAGGAGCGACCGGATTTGCTGAAGAAGAAGCACCCTCGATCGATTCTTACATGCGGATGATCTTGTTTCAAACATTCTTTTAACAAATTCTTCCCTCTCTATAAAACAACACAATCTTCGAAATGAAATCATTAAGAATTTCAACAAAAAATTGATGAAACGTTTTACGAGCATGGGACCAATTCCCCCCATTGATCTTCTAGGAGATGCCCGCATATGGGTTTTCAGAATTACATCAACTCGATACATTCTATAATTCCCTAAATTCGAATGATCAAGATTCATTGAACTCCGCTGCGGGTGGTAACTTTCTGGATAAAATGCCTCGAGAATGCCTAAAAATCATCGAGAGCAAGTCTAAAGTTCGTCAATCACGAAAGCAACGGGCCTGGTTTCCATATGTGCGTACGAGCTCTTCCACCCTCCAAGCAGTTTCATCCGTGTTGTGGAGCTTGAAAGATATGGTTAGAGCATTGATTCTCGATAAGAAAAACCAGGCTCCAGCTCCAGCTCCCGTAAAAGCGGCCGAGCAAATTTGTGTAACTTGCGGGGGTGGTAATTCTTACCAAAATTATCCAGCCACTGATGGCAACATTTATCGTGACAATATACCAAGGTTTACGTCGTACAAGCAGCCCGCAGTTAATACAACAAGGGGAATGCAGTTACACCTCAAGATGGTTGCAAACCAAATTCGACCTCCCGGTTTTCCACTAATGCAAAACCATCAAAACAACCAAAATTGGGGAATCAATTTCAACCAAAATCGGGGGAATAATTTTAACCAAAATAGGGGTAATAATTTCAATCAAGGACAAGTTTACCAACCCTAAATTAATCAACCCCCGACTTTTCAAGCTCCAGCTTACCAAGCTCTAGTTCCACCAGCACCATGTGTGTCTAAGCCCGATTTTGATAACTACGTCAAAGCTAATTACGCGGTTATGCAAAATATGCAAAATCAAATGGCAAATATAATGGACTTGATCACCAAATTCGTGAATAGTAATACCGCTTCTACTTCGGGCTCGGGTTCTCTTCCAAGCAACACCATTGCTAACCCGAAAGGTGATGTGAAAGCAATCACTACCCGAAGAGGTGTTTCCTATAATGGACCTCAAATTTCTTCTCCTTCTAAAGATAAGGAAAATGAACCCGATGTGACGAAGGATACGGTGCAACCAAGCACCGAAAACATCCAACCTCCAGTGGTCCAAACTAATGACCAAATTGGTGAGCCCGTTATTGCTTCAAAGACTAAACCAACCTTACCATATCCTTCAAGGGCCAACAAAGAGAAGTTTCATGAAAAAGACGATCTTCTAGCTTCAAAATTTATGGAGATTTTTCGAAATCTCCATTTCGAGCTAAGTTTCGCGGACGCTCTCCTACATATGCCCAAATTTGCACCAATGTTTAGAAAGCTCCTCAATGAAAAGATAAGATATTGAGTTGGACAAAGACAAGAGTAACGAGAATTGCTCGGCGGTTTATCCTAAAAAAAGTTTCCTAAGTAACTGGAGACCGTATAGATTTCTTATACCGTATTGATTTTCCGGAGATGAATGAATGCTTAGCCTTGGCCGATCTCGGTGCATAGCACCATCAACTTATGCCACTCTCATTTGGAAACGACTAGTCTCCCAGCTTTGACCAAAACCGAATGATACTTGAACTTGCCGAAGAACGATGTTTACTCCAACGGCATCGTTCGAGGATGTTTTCGTTGAAGGTTGGAGTTCTCTTTCCTGCCGATTTGTGGTCGTTGATTACATTGCGATTCCTCAGGTTTCACTAACTCTTAGGAAGACCTTTCTTGAGGACGGCACGTGCCTTGATCGACGTTCACGGTGAACAAATGACCCTTAGACATGATGACCAATCCGTGACTTTCAAAGTTGGTGATACTAAAACTTTCTCCTACAATATCATTGAATCGGTTAACCGAGTCGATGTTATTGACATTGCTTGTGAAGAATATGTTCAAGAAGTACTTGAAATTTCTGAAAGTGGCAATCCCACTTCTACTTTGGACCTTATGATCGATTCTCGCTCTCCATCTTTCACTCCCTTCGGAGGAAGTGATTTTCTAATGGAAGAGATCGATGCATTTCTTGAACATGATGATTCGATACCACCAGGTGTTGACGGCATCTATGATTCGTGGGAGACACCGTTTTTACCTTGAGGAAATTGTTAATGTGATCAATGTGACCCAATCTTCCTCCGTAACTGTTTGTTGAAATCAATGTGCCTGATAAGATTAAATCTTCATGTGAAGATCCTCCCAACCTAGACCTCAAAGACTTATCATCTCATCTTGAGTATGCGTTTTTGGAGGGTGATGACAAATTACCCGTCATAATCGCTAAAAACTTGAAAGATGAGGATAAAACCGCCCTGATCAAGGTTCTCAAGTCATACAAACATGCCATAGCTTGAAGATCTTCTGATTATTTAAAGGGATAGATCCACACAGTTTTGCAACCATAAGATTTTGATGGAGGAAAATGCCAAACCCGTTAGTTCAAACATCTGAGAGGGTTTAAACCCCAAAATCCATGAGGTTATTTAAGACAGAGGTTATCAAACTTCTGATGCCAGGTTAATTTACCCTATCTCTGACAGTTCCCTGGGTAAGCCCGGTTCAGTGTGTCCCTCAAGAAGGGGTGCATAACCGTGGTGAAAAATGAAGAAAATAAGTTAATACCCACTAGGTTGGTTACGGGATGGCGAGTTTGCATCGATTACCGAAAACTCAATGATGCAACTCGTAAAGACCATTTCCCGTTGCCATTTATGGATCAGATGCTTGAAAGATTAGCCGAAAAATAGTACTATTGCGGGGGGGGGGATTTTTGGACGGATTCTCGGCTACTTTCTTGTCCCAATTGGGGACCACTTGATCAAGAATGGACCTATCCCTTCACCTGCCCTTACGGGACATTTGCCTATCGTCGCATGCCTTTTGGGTTATGCAATGCACCGGGCACGTTCCAAAGGTGTATGGTTGCAATCTTTCACGATATGATTGAGAAAACCATGGAAGTCTTCATGGATGATTTCTCGGTTTTCGGTGATTCTTTCTCCTCTGGCCTTTCTCATCTTCGACAAAATGCCAAAGGTGTGAAGATACCAATCTTGTGCTAAATTGGGAAAAATGCCACTTTATGGTCAAGGAAGGAATAGTCCTTGGCCATAAGATTTCTAAATCCGGGATTGAGGTTGATAAGGCAAAAGTTGATGTCATTGCAAAATTGCCTCATCCCACTACCGTGAAGGGTATTCGCAGTTTTCTCGGTCACGCCGGATTCTACCGACGATTTATTCAGGATTTTTCCAAAATCGCCCGGCCTATGACCCACCTCCTTGAAAAAGAAACTCCGTTTATCTTCTCGAAGGAATGCATCGAAGCATTTGAGACCCTTAAGTTGAAGTTGACCCAGGCTCCAATTCTAGTTGCCCCCGATTGGGACTTGCCCTTTGAAATCATGTGTGATGCAAGTGATTTTGCTGTTGGGGCAGTCCTAGGGCAACGTAAGACCAAGCACTTCCAGCCGATACACTATGCAAGCAAAACTATGACCGAGGCTCAAGCACATTACACTACAACGGAAAAAGAATTACTTGCCGTAGTGTATGCTTTCGAGAAATTCCGGCCATATCTTGTCTTGTCCAAAAGCATAGTGTATACGGACCATTCGGCTCTCAAGTACCTGCTTGCTAAGCAGGATGCTAAGCCAAGATTGCTCCGGTGGATTTTGCTGCTCCAAGAATTTGATGTCGTTATCCGTGATAAAAAAGGAGCAGAAAATCTCGCCGCCGACCACCTTTCTAGACTTGAAAATCCCCATCAAAGTGAGCTCGAGAAAAAGGAAATTACGGAAACATTTCCTCTCGAGACACTTGGGATGGTTACCTTTCGTGGTGATGATAATGCCCCATGGTTTGCCGATTTTGCAAACTACCATGCGGGGAATTTTGTGATTAAAGGGATGTCGTCTCAGCAGAAAAGAAAGTTTTTTAAAGACGTCAAACACTACTTTTGGGACGACCCCTTCTTGTTTAAGATATGTGCGGATCAAGTGATTCGGCGGTGTGTGCACGACAAGGAAGCTTTCGACATCCTCGAACCTTGCCACAATGGACCCACGAGGGGACATCATGGTGCAAATCTCACCGCCAAAAAGGTCTTTGAGGCCGGTTTATTCTGGCCCACGATTTACAAAGATGCCCACGAGTTGGTTAAAAACTGCGACTCATGCCAGCGTCAAGGAAAAATTTCACAACATGATGCGATGCCTTAAAATTCCATCCAAGTTTGTGAAATCTTTGACGTTTAGGGCATTGACTTCATGGGGTCATTCCTGTCTTCAAGAGGGAACAAATATATACTCGTGGCCGTTGATTACTTGTCAAAATGGGTTGAAGCAAAAGCGCTCCCCACCAACGACGCCCGAGTTGTTTGCAAATTTCTCAAATCTCTCTTCGCCAGATTCGGTGCCCCTCGTGCAATCATAAGTGATCGCGGAACCCATTTTTGCAATGACCAGTTTGCAAAGGTCATGCTTAAATACGGAGTCACTCATCGTCTCTCCACCACGTATCACCCACAAACAAGTGGGCAGGTTGAGGTATCCAATCGTGGCTTGAAAAGAATTCTTGAAAGGACCATAGGCGAAAACTGTGCCTCTTGGTCGGATAAACTAGATGGCGCACTTTGGGCCTTCCGAACAGCTTACAAAACACCCATCGGGTGTACTCCATACAAGATAGTGTACGAAAAGGCATGCCATCTACCGATTAAGCTCGAGCACAAAGCCTATTGGGCTTTAAAGCATGCAAACTTTAACCTAGTGACTGCGGGCGATCACCGGAAGGTTCAACTCAATGAGCTAAATGAACTTCGTGATCATGCCTATGAAAACTCTTTGATCTATAAAGAGAAAACAAAAAGAATCCATGACCCCAAGATTAAAAACCGCGTTTTCAACGTCGATGATCGAGTCCTCCTCTTTAACTCTAGATTGAAGATTTTCCCAGGCAAGCTTAAGACCCATTGGATTGGACCATTCACCGTAACCCAAGTCTTTCCATATGGCACTGTCGAGTTATCCTAAAACTCCGGGCCACATTTCAAAGTGAATGGTCATCGTTTGAAGCACTACTTTGGAGTGGACGTACCATAATTGGTAGTCCCGGATCTCCAGACTTTCCCCATGGACCAATAAATGCGAGGATCGAGTTAAGCTTGTGACTCGGTGAACAAAAACAAGTCACTTCGTGGGTGGCAACCCATGCTTATCTGTAGTATTTAGTAATGAATAAGTGTTTTTTGTGAGGAGGCTCGCTTCTTCCATTACCCGTGTTTCGTGTTTGTGTTGTATGTCCAGGATTTCCTGGATTGTGAAAACTCTCGTGCTCGCAGTTTACCCTTCATCCATAAGAGTTTCACATCCTCAGCTTCATTTTGGGAATCCAATATCCAAATCTATAAAGAAGCTCTTTCGGAAACGAAAATATTCATCTTAGTTCAGCTTTATACTTGAGTTTCTAAAACGAAATTTTCTCTATTACGGAAAATATGTTGCAAAATAAAAATAAATAAATAAAATGAATGATGAAAAATATAAACTGTGGGCTGATAAAGGTTTACTGCATCTTGCCGGCTCACAACCGATGTTGCAGTCTTCAAAACAAAGCCCATAGTGAGATAATAAATGTCAAAGTGCATTCTTAAGTATTATCAATAAGAATTCTCCGTCAATTTACTTCATCTTGTCGGAGGCGTGGCCGATGTTGAAGTCTTCATATAAGGCGGGGGACCGTCGTCAGACTAAGTCACTACTTCTTGTTGGAGGCGTGGTATTATAGTATGATTATAGCAATAAATGACTAATAAGGTATTATAGTATGATTATAGCAATAAATGACTAATAAGGAAAATTTAATGGTTAAGATTTCTTTTTCTAAACTCAAGTATAATTTTAAACTAAGAATAACTTGCTCTAAGACTTCAAAAGTTGTTGGTTGCCGTTGGTAGATTATTTCTAGGAATAATCGCACCAATGAGATCATTAAATTTTTGATGTTTGTGTGCTTTGAGTAGTATTGTTTATTTAGCGGTAAATCTAAGAAATTCGGCCTAAAAGGGTGGAGTATCCCGCTATTACATTGCGAACATTCTCCTGTGGGGTCTCAACCTGATAACCTAAGTCGAACTCGGCTGGGATCTATCGAGAATATGCTGGTTGGTGGGTGATCTAGTCTTTTCCCCAGGTTTCTTCAGAAATATCGTTATGCACATAAACTATACTACTTTCTAAAATTGTCGATCTAAATTTAACTTAAAATTAAGCACAATCACTCTAATTGAATAATTGTTGGGAGCGAAAAGTTGACAAGTCATAGTTATGAGTAGTGTTAGCATCTTTACTTGTGCTTAGCGGTGATTTCGTTTTTACGCTTAGCTTGGGACTAGTGAAAAATCAAGGACGATGAATTTATCCGTCAGGACATCCATAGATTATTCTATGGGCGCTTCTCATTCTATGATCCCAGTGTTGATAAAATAAAGGAAGTCAAACATGTTAGTTAAGAAAAGAAAAAGGAAAAATACAAAAAAAATTAGGGATAGTTAGTGTAAATATAAAAAATGGTAAAAACGGGACTTGTCGAAGCTATTGATTTTTTTTAGTTCCCCTTGACGAACACTTAGCTACTTTTCAAGGTTATTAGTCGAGGGGGATTGAGATTCTTGGTTTTCGTTTCATGGGATGCGAACCCCCCGCTTCCAGCATATGTGTTCATAACGAACATTCTACGCATTTACGAGCAGAAAAGCATTACGTTTCGGAAGCTTACTTGAGTCTCGTAGCGTCCACATGTCTAAATTTGCACCGATGTGATAGAAAACTCCTCAATGAGGCGAGAAGAAGATTAGTAATTGATTTCTTGTGGGCACAATGTCACGTATGTGCTTGTGATTACATAAGTACTATACATTCTCAAAGGCTAGAAGATCTATCTAGTTCTAGATCCTAACAGAAGATCTAATCTGGGTGCCCCGTTGGGGGCGCGATGCTCCCCCAAACCCGCCCCGTACTAATCAGGGATCTTATCGTGGTGTCCTCTTCGGGTGCAATTCTTGACCAAAGACAGACTATTTCACATTTATTATTATTTTAATCCGTTATCAATAACTTGAACAATTAAACACCTATTAATATTGAATTACAAACAAGCCTTATCAATTGAAGTATACATAAATAATGATGAATTACACCGCAAAAAATTCAAATTAAAAATACAATATTAAACAAGTTTCTATAATCACAAATTTTTAATCTTACAAACCTAAAAAATCTAACTATATTAGAGAATTGTTTTTTTATCATGTAAATACTAACAAAATATTATATTAGTTTAGATATATTTGTATACGTGTATATATTATTTGGGCGAGGCAGGGATGTTAATCCTCGCTCTTCGCCCTATAACCCGATAAGCATGGTGATGTGTGAGGTTGTCGTAAAGACTTCAACACAAAGTTTTACAACTCCCTAGGCAGCGTATCTAATCGTTGTTGTAGTAGTATATGTAAGATTCGGGGGTTGGTATGTGCTTAATTACACATACCATTTTTCATTAAAACGGACTTAAATGACTAAAAACGTACCAAAATACATTGTATTTGTATGTTTTGCATTTGTATTGTGTAGGAAACGGATATTCAAGAAATAGACGAAAAATCAAGCAAAAAACGAACAAAACCGAGCACAGGAATGAAAAGAGCATGAGTAAAAGAGAGCGTGAAGAAACAGTCAAAGTCAAAAAGCCAAAGCCAAAGTCAACCCCGACAAAGTCAAGTCAAAGTCAAAGTCAACTCCGAGAAGCTGAATAAAAAAAATACAAACTTGAGGGACCAAAAATGCCAAATCATTAAGTTGTATTTTAAAGATAAAAGGTTCAAGGGCTGAAATTGCAATTTACTCAAAATATAACTTTAGGGGTTGAATCTGCCAAACCCCTAAAGTTGTATTACCACAAGGACCTTTCATGTAATAAACATATATGACTTGAGGGGCTGAAACTGCCAATCCCCAAATCCCTAATACACCACAAGGACTGGATTTGCAACTACTTATATAACTTTGAGGGACTAGTTTTGCCCCATCACCAAACCTTTCCCCTGTTAATACTCAAAACAACTTTTAACGCCAAAAAAAATAAACCCAAGAACAACACACGGGCTTTCTTCCCCATCTTTATCCTGCAACCCTAAAATTACCCATTGGGTAATAACCTCTTCCCTTCCCCACTAAAATCTTTGTCACATGTTGCCTTGCCATGTTGGCAATCCTATTTTTTACAAGATTAATCCAACGTCGGTTATTAATTCAAGAAAGCACAAGTCAAATTCAAGGGCCAAGATTGAGTTTTGATTCACCTCACACAAGAAACACAGCCTCGATTCATCTTACAAAAGAAGCACACTTCAAAGGCCAAGACTTTAAAGTTTCTAGTATAAATAGGTCTTATTGTAAGCCATGAAAGGCATCTAGGTTTTTAATTTGTAATCTTTTAAGTTTATTATAAATTCTGTCTTTAATTTAAGCATTGTATCTGTTTTCTTAATCAATTAATAAAGTATTGAGTTTTCAAGTCAAAATCCCAATTTATAATTTCAAATCGTAAATTGTTAAATTGTTATGAAATTGTGTTCAAAAGCTTTTATAAAGGTTTAATATTAACCTACCTGCAGTAAGTTATAAAAAGAGTTAAATTTGTAGTTAGAAAAACCAAAAAAATACTCACCTCAAATACCAAAGCTTACTTTTGGAAGATAAGCCAGAAAAGGACAGGCTTATGAACAATACGAGCTTATCTTTGATAAGCTGGAGCTTGTAGACAAAGCTCTCAAGAGCTTATTTGCCCTTGTTTAGAGCAAAGGGCCGTGTGAGTTAATTTTTCTCCATTTTAGCTTATTTACTTGCATTTGCTTATTTTCTGCTTATTTGTGCTTATTGCCTGTTTGAATGTGCTTATTTATACTTATTATTCATGTATAAACATCTGTTTTGAAGTCCCTTAGCTAAATTTACCAAAAATCAGCCTAAAGAAGGATTTAGGACAAATAAGGGAGTGTTTGGCACAAGGCCAAAAATGGGTCAAAATAGTATTTGCTTTGGGTTGGGTTACTCATTCTGTTTTTACTAGCTTAATTTAGGTCTAATAAGTAGTTTCAATTAGTTTGTATAAGGTAAATTTCAAAAGTTAAGGTTAATTTAGCTAAGGTTCAAATCTGTGATAATTTAGCCTTAATATAGCTTAATTGATTAAGGCTTAGGAATTA
This sequence comes from Tanacetum coccineum, assembly GCA_026074375.1. Taxonomy (NCBI): domain Eukaryota; kingdom Viridiplantae; phylum Streptophyta; class Magnoliopsida; order Asterales; family Asteraceae; genus Tanacetum; species Tanacetum coccineum. Next base: position 80,483 of record BQNB010001902.1, on the reverse strand, counting down.
GCTTTTAAGCCCTTGTTTTGTATTGTTTTTGATATCACAATGCAGTAGAGAGTTGTTGAATTAAGTGAGCATTGATCATTTTTAGTTGTAGTCAAAACTGCCAAAGTTTTCTTGAGCCATTAAAAGTTCAATTTTAAATCCAAAAATTAGTGGAGTCAAAGTCATTTGTAAAGCTTGAGCTTGTGACAATAAGCTCATTGGTGTCCCTTCTTTATCTGTTTCAGCTTATTATAGGATTTAGAGTCTTTTTAATTGCTTAAAAATAAGCCCTAAAGTGCCCCCCTTGTCTGTTTTAGTAGCTAGTTTTTAGCTTAAGTGCTTAGTTGCTCTCCTGAGCTTATGGATAATTGAATTTGCTTAATTTGTGTTCATACCTACTTATTAGGTAGGTTTCAGCTTATCTTAGCTTATTTCAGTCCAAAGTTTAGCTTGTTAAAGTCCTATTTAGCTTAAGCTACATCTGGCCTGTTTTAATTGGCCCTTTTTATAGCTTAATTGTGATTCAAAATTCTTTTAGTTTGCTGATTTGAGTAGCTTATAAGTAAATAATTTAGGGCATACAAGCCATTTAGTCTTTAGATCATATTTTCTAGCTTAAATTTAAGCTAGAAAAACCCATCCTAGGCTTTTTGGCTTAGTACCTCCCCTGGTGCTGAGATTGCTTTTTTTTGAGCTTATTGGCTTATCCAATTTGCTCACTTTTGTTCCTACTTAATCATTAGGTGTGTTTAGGTATCTAGCTTTGCTTATTTCTATTTGTTTTGCTTATTGAACTTAAAAAGCCAAAAAGAAAAGCCCTTTTGTGCCTATTGTGCATTTAAGCATTCTGTCTGTTCTAACTTTTTCATTACTCTCTTTTCATGCTTATTTTTCTTTCAAAATTGTTTTTGATTCTTGATTTGTATAGATTTTCAGTCAAGCTTTTAGACTTTATAAGTTGAAAAGCCTCAAGTGTTTGTCTGGTGGCTTAAAAATAATCCCAAAGTGGCATGTTTGTCTGTTTTGCATAAATTTTCTATGTTATATAGCATATTTGAATTTCTTAGCTTATTTTTCATTCCATTGTGCTTATTAGAGTAGTCTAAGTTAGTTTATGCTTATTTCAGTTAAATTTAGCTTATTGTAGCCTATTTTAGCTTATTTGCCTAGTTAGCCTAGAATTTTTTAGTTTTTAAGCCTTTTATTGCTTATTCAGTCTTTCTTAGCTTAATTTCAGCTTATTCATGTTTCATTTTGCTTATTAGGTTTAGAATAGCTTTTGTTTGCTTATTTAGAGTAGTGCTTATTTCCCTTTTTACTTTTGTTTAAGTCTTAAAAAGCCAAAAAAAAAGTATAAGCTGTCAAGTTTTAAGCTGTTTTACAGCTTATTCATAAGCTTTCATGAGAAATTCCAAGTTTTAAAAGTGCTTATTTTTAAGTTATTAACAACTTTGCTTTTTGAATTTTTGAAAAAAAAAGTATAAGCTGTCAAGTTTTAAGCTGTTTTACAGCTTATTCGTAAGCTTTCATGAAAAATTCCAAGTTTTAAAAGTGTTTATTTTTAAGTCATTAACAACTTTGCTTTTTGAATTTTTGAAAATAAAATAAAAGAGGAGAGTGGAAGTCTCGGGGAGCCTTTTTGAATTTTTGAATTTTTTAAGTCATTAACAACTTTGCTCATCCGGTAGAGTGTTGTTTTATTTATTACTTAAGGGCTTTTTGGCCCTTTAAGCCCAATAAGCTGTTTTCATTTTTAACAGCTTATTTGAATAAGCTGTTGGGGACATCTTATTTTTCTTAGGACAATATTAGTCTCAGATAATTTTCCTAATTTTTTCATAATTTTTAAAAATAGTTTAGTATTTTTTTAGATTTAATTTTCATTAAAAACTTAGAAAATTCATAAAAAATACATAAAAAGTCAAAAAATATAAATCTTTTTTTTTAAATTTTCTTTTATCAAATAGTTTCTAGGAAAAATATTAGAGCTTTCGTAGGGTCATTTTTTCAAAAGTTCATTTTTAAAGAACGGGATTCAATCCCGTTCTTGTTTTGACTCGTTTTTAGTCTTAATCAACTCCGTTTTCGATCTAGTTTTTTTTAAACTTCCTTTTTAGTCAACTAGGACCCATTAATAGTTAAAAAATCATTTTAGGATTAAAATTGAATAATTTAGGTTTTTAGCTCGCGTTTTTACGTCACCGTTTTAGGGTTTAAGTTAAATTGCTTACGTTTTAGGTTTACTTTTGCTTGATTTTGCATTTTTACTTGTAGTAATAGAAAATCAATCATAATCTTGTCATATTCAAACATCGATTATCAATTCGTCATTCGATTTTCAATTGCACACCTCGTTGGGACATAACGACCCGGGAAATCAAACTTCCGGATATATATTGATTCTATTTGTGAATTTTGACTTTTTGCCTTGGTCAAGGGCAATTGGTTGGGATTTGCATTGTGTTATATTATATATATACTATCAAACGAATCAATTTTTGGCGCCGTTGCCGGGGAGGCTGTGAAACGATTATCGTAACGTTTGACAATTTGTGTTTGAATTTGTGAATATTCCTTCTATTTTTATAAAAATATAAAAAAAATCCATAAAAAGAAATAATAAATTCACCAAGTTGGTAAAAGAACACCAACATATAATACTTTCCATTGAAGTATTATCCATCAATAAGTTCCCAAACAAAAGATTCAAAAGCTTGCCAATTGTGTCACTTACGAGGTACGGGCTCACCTTGAAAAGTTAAACAAGCTATAAAGTGGGTATAAGGTGGGTTGTTCGATTATTTTTTTGGTGGGGGGGGGGGTATAGAATATTATTGGTGGAATATGGAATCTAAGATACAGTTTGGTGTAAGGTATTAAAGCAAAGTGCTTTCCTTCCTCCTACGCGCACATGGAGGTTTCTTTTAAGAGCTTACCGTGAAGAAGTAGGTTTATTTGTTGAAGTTGCTTATCTCGTTGTCTGTTAAAATAAATTGTGATAGATTTATTGTAAAACCAAAAAAAAATTAGTATAAATGTCTTCATTAGTGCCAGGCGCACTCGTCGCAACCGGTAACGTCACAACACAAGTCACACCGACTTTTGTTGAACCATTTGATCTTGAGAAACCTAATAATAATCAAGAACCTCCCAATCCTCCCGTAGTTACGATGGCCGATAATCGTACGGCGGAAATGCTCCAAGCACCCACCGAGGGTTACGAGGATGCAATCGTTGTTCCCGCAATCACCGTGGACAATTTTGAGTTCGAGCATAGTTTGCTAACTCTTGTTCAAAATAAACAATTTTTTGGACATGACAAGGAGGACCCGCATGCTCACATTCGATATTTCAATAAGCTAAAACCTAATGAAACTTAACTTAAATTGATTAAGAAGGACTACATAGTAGCCTACTGCAGGTCTGCTGATGCACTTGGCCAAATGTCAAAACTCAAATCAGGTACCTTAGTGGTAACCCGTGTAATGACACACACAATGAGTGTGTTTAATCCACAACAAACAAGAGCCAAGCTCAAGGAGGCTTGGATCAATTTTTTAACAATCTTAGAAAAAGAAAAATTCCACTGGTGAAAAAACAAAGAAATTTAGCCTTAACTTTTTAATTTTTGAAATCTAACTTCTGAAATCTCTTTTACTACTGTTTTAAAATGAATTAAAAACTGTTCAAGCAATGGAACTTAGCAAATTTGACTTTTGAGGTCTAATTGCATTATCCAAACACCCCTTTAACTAATCCATAATCCATTAAACTTTAAATTTTGAAATCTACTACAAAACCTAGTGACCAATATCATATAGCTATAACAAAGTTTGATAAACACAAATCAAAGATGGTCAATTAAGCTAAAATTAAGATCTACAAGCTTAAGCTAAGTATTTTGGGTTTTAGTGAATTTATGACAGATATTAAACACTAAGATCTATAAATTATATAGCTAAAAACAATTTGAAAGACATAACTAAGAACACCATAAGATAATAAAAGCACAAATAGAGCAAACTAGAAAGCAGATTAAGCAATTGATAAGCAAATAAGCAAAGCTACACTAAAGTATTTAAAAATAAAATGGAAATGAAGACTTACAATATGCGTTAGCTAAAACAAAAATCTAAAAAAAATTCAAAGAGCTTGTCCTTCTAGCTCTGGCTTATTTAAATAACCTGTAAAAGTCCCTGGAAATCCCCCTCCCCCCCTTACACCCCCCCCCGCCCCCCCCCCCCGCTCATCCTTTGCAGCTTCCCTTCCATAGCTCAAATCCAATAAGTCAAGGTATAAACTTATTTAAGGTTTTAGTAAATAGGTACTTACTAAAGCTCAATTACAAGCTTAGAGACTGTAGGAGCTTATGAAGCTTGTTTGTGAGCTTTTGAACAATAGCATACATTTTAGAGTAGAAAAAAGAGATTATAAGATGAAAAAGCTTTATGAAACGAAACTTAGGATTATAATACTTAAAAACAATACAAGCTTTAATAAAAGAGACTACAAGGGCTTTGAAAAAGTAAAATTACATTAAAAACTGCCATAAGCGATTTAACTAAGAAAAAAGTACATGAAAGAATAAGATAACTGTGATTGAGTGAGAGGCTTCATTTTAGTAGTGCTGAGAGAAGGCTTCTAGCTCCTTGTTGTTTATTAGCTCCTCTCAATCAAGCCTTCCCATTTCCTCCAATCATTGGATCATTACTTGAGACCGTTAGATTATATTGAAGGCCACGATTGCCAGCGTGGCATCGTGATGTGACACCTGTCTTGTTTAAGGCAGGCTTTACTTGAAAAATCTTGCATCTTGTGTTTTCTTTCACAATCCATGGTGATTTCCCTTTATGGTATTGCCAATGAGAGAAAGATTGGTGACGTTTACTCTGCCATGTCAGTCTATGTTACCTTGAATGTCCTTTGTCCACGTAATTAGATTCCCTCCCCTTTGATTGACCTGGGGTAATTGGAAGAAAGATGAATATAACAAGGCAGTACCACTACTTTTTAACTAAAAAGGATGCGTTTGATTATTTTGACTCGGGCATGTTTTGTTTGACTTCGGGCCAGGGTAAAAGAAAATGGGCCACAGGATGGTGTTGGGCTTAGGTTATTAATAAGGGTAGATAACGGTTGTTATCTCTTATAATGTAAAGAGATAACGTCCATTAGGGTTTAGGTTTAATTTGAATATGGTAAATGATAAAGGGACGGTTTGGGAATATTTGTAGTTTTGTCTTTGGTGGTTTTGACTTAAGTTGACCAAAGGTTGACTTGAGTTGACCACTTTTGACTTTTGATAGCTTTCTCCCAGCTCTTTGCGTGCTCTTCTGTTCCCGTGTTCGTGTTTGCCCGATTTTAACCGTTTTCTTGTGATTTTTGCAATATCTGTACCTACACAATCACAAAGACAAAACAATCAATATTCAAGCATTTTAAGCACAATTTTGTCTTTTTAGATTAATTGAAAAAATGGATATGGATTTCACACTATCAAAATCCCCAAACTTAAGCGAAATGCGTGCCTCACGCAGGTAAAAAAATTATATGCCTTATAACCAAATACCTCAAAATTTCCGCCAAACTAAACCTTTGAAAGTTGCAAAGATTTTTGTGAGAAGTTTAAAGATCACATGTTATAAAATACCCCTTTTCCTATTTTTTCTAAAACTTTTTTTGCAATTAATTTTTATATAAATAATATTATTGAATTATTTCGACTTCCGTATTTCCATAATCTGTAGGATCATAGAACAAGATGCATTTCGGATCCGAAAATGCCGCCAAAAAGGATAAATTCATCGTTCCGACTTTTCACTATCCCAACCAACTTAAAACAAATCATGAGCTAAATATCAGTAAGGATGCTAACACTACTCATATTGCAACCTTTGAACTTTTTTACGCCCACAATTATTATATCTTTAGTGATGTGCTTATCTTGAATTTCAACATGATAAACTTTTTCAACATACTATGTTTGTTACGTTCCACCTTAGAATAATAGTTTAAAGGCGAGATCATCCCATGTAGCGACTTCGCCGCACATCCAACCTTGACGACTAAGTACCAGGCTTTTTGACCCCCACAGAGACTAGTATACGGACTCACGGACCTTAGGTTTCAAAACTCTCATTTACCCGAATATTCATAGCTTAATCAAAAAAATAGTCAAAGTGCAAAAGCATATTTAAATTTAACAAAAAGAAGTCATTTTATTAATTCACACTTAATATTTTAGATATTTATCAATTGTAACCCTCAACCTTTTAGAAGGCTGGCAACACGGGTTGTGAGCCGGCAATATCACAAACTTTGATCAGTCTCGGATCTTATTATTTCTTACTATGGCCATTCTTTTAAAAGAACTACCACATCAGTTTGTGACCGCAAGAGGAGGATAGTAAACTTTTATCACCCACAACTTTATTATATTTTAATTATTTTATCATACATATTTTTAATTTTATTATTTTTTATTTATTTATTTATTTATTATTTATTTTTATTTTTTATATAGCAGATTTCTTTTTTGAAAAATTCAAGTATAAATTTGAACTAAAACTAAAATTTTTGCTATATATTACATAAAAATTGTTGATTTAAGTTTAATCTCAAAAAACAGCACGTATATTAATCCGGTTAAGAGCTTATGGGAGAAAAAGCAACAAGTTACATACATGAGCTCTTAAGATTTCCAAATAATCCTTGTTTAGCATCCTACTCATACTTAACTCTATTATTTTTTCGTTTTTCGCGAAAATTGCGAACGCTTAGCCTAAAAGTTAAGGAACAAACTAGAGCTCAACACGCTCGATCGGGTCAAAATTTACTCTTATTCTTACCCAGCAAGAAAGTCAAAATTGTGACAAAAACACTTATTTTATTTTTGAAAAATTTTAAATTTTTTCATTTTTTTGAAAATTTGGTGGGAAAACGGGGTACGTGAGAACAACGGGTAAAAGTAGGTAAGATCATATCGAGAGTATATACTCCCAGTACCCCATACTAAAATCAAACATTGTCCTAAATGTTTCCTAGCCTAAGTCTTAAAAACCCCATACTAGAACTCAAAAAGGTCGAATGCATAACTCAAACATGAAGAAAGTATTACAAAAATCTTAAGCCGTTTATTAAGTGTGCTAAAAGATAAATGTTAGACGATAATAATCTTTAGGATTTCGAGTTCCCCTAAACTAGAATGGCAAGCAAGGCTAGGAAGTCTCGAGTGGACCGGGACAAAAACACCGTCACGGAGTCTTCTACAAAAAAATTAAAAAGGAAAAAATAAATAGGTGGGATCAATCCTGCAAAAAATCACAAGTACAAACAACAAACATAAAGAACGGAAGAGTATAGCCCTCCTCACAACACATTAGAAATAAGAAAGAAAAATAGAAAATGGATAAGCATGGGGTGCCTCCCACGAAGCGCTTTGTTTTTGGTAACCAAGTCACATAGCTTAACTCGATCCCTGAATTCATTCGTCCTTAGGGAGAGCAATACTTAGAATAAGAAACTTCAATGATAACCACACCGATTCTAGTTAAGAAAAATATAAAATGAAGAAGCCGGGTCAAAATCAGGTTCCTCAATCGAGAGAGAGAAATAAAAGGACATTCTCGGGGTATAAAAATGGAAGAAAAATCTGAACACCTTCTTCTAAGTTGAAACAAGCATATTTGTTTATCACATCAAAGTTGTTTATCACGGCCGTATCGGGCTCAAGGCGAATCTTAACATCTGATGGTCCGAGAGTCGAAGAGCTGACGGTTTGTCTGATGATGTCAGGTTAGTGACTCATGTCGGGAATGGAATGTAGAATTATCATCATCTTCCGAAATCATCATTTCTCAGCACCTGGTGAATTAAATCACCCAGAAAAATATCGATCTCTCTAACGGGATAGGAGATGTGATAATTGAACTTGGATTAGCATGAAAACTTTCCGGTGATTGGGAAGTTGAAATCTCATAAAGCAAAGTCATAAGACTAAGATATTCCTCATGTTCTCTAGCCTCCCGAAAAAAAGGGAAGTGTAATTGATTTCTCCTCGAACTCATGTGAAGAAGGATCTCTCCTTGAGATAAAAGTATCGAAGTATTATGATGGATTCATTTGTTTTGGTTCATGATCGCAAAAATCACCTTCGGAGCGAGATTATGGGTGGATCATCACTAACAAATTCTCAAGTAAAAATTAACTCTCCTTCCGATCATAATAACCTTCCTCAAATTAGGAGAAACTTCATGCTAGAAAAGCAGCAATATCGACTTCTGATTGGAACACTCAACCTTATCGGACAAAGGTGTGTTAAGTAAAACTGGCTCATCGGAATTTGAAACGTTGGAGTTCTCGTTCACAACATCCTCCACCATCTCGTTAAAGAGAGGTTACGTGCTAGAGGGTGAAGTTTATATCAAAGTTCGAAAAGAGGGTTTGAATAAACTTGAAAATTTTCTTCATGAACGTCCTTCTTAAGAACTGAATCATCATTACCTAGTGGAAATGAATCAAGAAGAGTGAGTTCATCGGCGAACTCCTCAAGATTATCACTAGTCTTCACCGGAGAAGAACTAGGAGGAAGAGCATCGGAATGAATAGTGGTACTGCCACTAAATGGCTCATCTTTCGAAAAATCAATGACAGAAATAGCGTGAGCAAATTGCTTATTCTTGCTTTTCTCAGATTTTTCAGCATAAAAGACAAGTTCATCACTTCCTACTCTTAATGTTAATTTTTCCTCGTATAAATCAATGAGAGCTTTTGTGTGCTGTGCGAAGGAAAGGGTCTCCCTATAAATAATAGGCACTCTCAGGGTCTGGTCAAAATTAACATACAAGAAAAATCAGCAAGAAAAGTGAAACCATCAACTCTAACTACAACATCCTCGGCTATGCCCATTGGGTGCGTAACAGAACGGTTAGCAAGCTCGAGTGTCATTCGGGTGGGCTTCAAAGCTCCAAGCCCAAGTTGCTTGTAGATAGAATGAGGCAAAAGATTTATGCTAGCTCCGAAATTGGCTAAAGCATTATCCCCTATCAAGTTTCTTTGTTGAGCACACCGGGATAAGAAATTTTCCAGGATCTTTGAGTTTCTCGGGAACTTTGTTCAAGATAACGGCAGAACATTCAACATTTACGGTTGTAATGGCCATTTCCTCAAGTTCCTCTTTGTTTCTTAATAAAGTGCTTAACCATTTGTTGAATTTTGGCATTTCAATGAAGCATCTTTTAAACCAATTCAAAAACGAGTTGTTTAAACAACTTCATAAACCTGCTCTGCGGAGCACTGTGTTATCCTTTCCTCTCACTTTCATCCTCTCGGGTATGGAATTAGGTTGATAAAATTAAGTATCTGAGAAATAGGTTCTTGAACAGTTTCCCTTAGCCTTTGTGTTGAATTTCAATAAAAATAAGAATCCTTGATCCTCCAGAGTGGGACGTGTGCGTACTTTCTGACCGGGTTTTGCACTTTGTCATTGACGTCTCCTGTGTGTGCTTGGTTCCGTTAGTAGGAGTAGAAACAACGGTATGGGAAAAAGAGTTCGCAGTTTCTTCACAAGTTTTACCACTTCGTGTGTAATAGCATTAACATGCGGCAGCGGTTGAGTACTTTTGACTTGGAAGAGTACCTGATTTCGAAGATGGAACGATATGTACTTATGAATTTAGAAAGAATTTCCTAAATTGTCATCTGTTTTGTAAACCTTGACCTGCATGTGCATATATCCGTAATACAACATCATTTAGCGTTGCATAATTCTCAAAAATCGGTCTTTGAAACATCTTTGCATTTGCGAGCAGGAACTTGGTAACTGGTGTTGATTAGTTGGAGGTGTGGTAAACTTCCTTGGTTAAGTTTATTTCCACGGTTTTGATTAAAATTGGTTCCTCGATTTTGGTTGAAATTACTTCCTTGATTGAATGAACGGATTTTGATTGTGTGAATCAGAGGAAAACCAGGAGGTCGGATTTGGTTTGCAACCATCGAGAGGTTTAGAATTGTATTTCCTTATTAAAATTGGCTGCAGCAGCTTGTGAAACGTACTCTTGAATGTTGTCTCGATAAACGTTGCCATCGGTGGCTGGACAATTTCTATAAGAATGAGCACCTCCACAAGTTACACAACTCTGCTCGACCGCTTTTACGGGTGCGGGAGCTTGGGCTTTTTGTTTGTCGATAAGCATAGTCTTCATCATATTCTTAAGTTCAGAAACTTCGGTTGTAAGAGCAGCAACATCTGGTGAAATTCCGGAAGTAGATGAATTCGAACTCACTTTGGCAACGACTGCCTTGTTTGTGAAATTACACCTTGGATTTACTCTCGATAATTCTCAAGCATTCACGAGGCATCTTATCCAAAAAGTTTCCACCCGCAGCAGAATTCAACGAATCTTGATCATTAGCATTCAAAGCATTGTAAAACGTATCTAACTGATGTAATTCAGAAAATCCGTGATGTGGGCATGCTCGAAGAAGGTCATTAAATCGATCCCAAGCCTCATAAAATGATTCGTCAAATCTTTGTTGAAATCTCGTGATTTCGTTACGAAGATTTGTCGTTTTTGAAGGAGGAAAGAATTGATTAATGAATTTTGAAACAAGATCATCCCATGTCAAAATTGATCGAGGAGGTTCTTTCTCTAGCCAAATCCGGGCTGAACCTTCAAGAGAAAACGGAAAAAGCATAAGCTTAATTGACGTGCTCGGGATATCCGGGAATCTCATTGTTGAAGTGATTTTATTGAAATAACAGATGTGAGCATGTGGATCCTCTTTATCATGTCCGAAAAACTATTTGTTTTGAACAAGATTGATCAAACCATGCTTTAACTCAAAGTTAGCATTAATTTCCGGGAATTACAATTTGCATCCCGCGTACCCCTTCGTAGGTGATTGAGCAATTGTGCCATAGTCCGGGTTTATCAGCCATCGAACTAAGGAGATTACAAAACATGTTTCATCTAAACGAAATGGTTGAACAACAACCGGTTGGGCTTGTTGTTGACGGTTACGGTTGCGGGTTTGAGAACGAGTGCTCATGCACAAAGTAGAAAAAGAAAATATAAACTAATTTATTTTTTTAATTTTTTAAACAAACTAAATTAACGGATAACGAAATTTAGACACTTAAAACCAATAACAAATTACTTCACGTAGCTCTTAAAAATTTTACTTTTTAAGTGATCCGTATTTCGTAAATGACACAACTGGTAAATTTTTAAATCTTTGATTCGTAGTGAGAACTTACTAATGGATAATACCTCAATTGAAGTATTATTTGTTGGTGTTCTTTTACCAACTTTTTTATTTTATTATTTTTTAAGGACAATTTTTTATATTTATGAATTTTTTTTTTTTTTTTTTTTTTTATATGATAATTATACTAAAAGAAAGGAAAAATATTTTTTACTTTTTATTTTTATAATTTTTATAATTTTTTTATTTTTTAACAAAACAAAACTTTCAAAAACGAATGGGTCTTCAAATCACGATCAACAAACTTCAAATGAGAGATTCTTAATCATAATTCCCCGGCAACGGCGCCAAAAATTGATTCGTCAGAATCTATACACGTAAAATAAAATATATAATATGATAGAAAATTACCATATTACCCTTGAGGACAAAGGTAAAAAGGAAAATCTCAAAAATAATATAATAGATAATACGTATATGATGCGGAAGTTTGATCTCGGGTCGTTATCCCCAACGATTTATGAAATTGAATCCACGTTTGATGCTCGGACAATGATTTGAATTAGAAACAATAGATGATTTGGTTAACTACTTTTAACAATTAAAATTAACAAATTCTAACAATTAAGCATGAAGACAAATAACAAAATCAAAATTTAACTATAAACGCAAAACAGAACCACTAAACGAAGGCCAAAAACCCTAAATGTCTAAAAATAAACCTAACTTAAAATTTTCTTTTAAAATGGACTCTTTTTTACTAAAAAGTAAGTTTAAAGAAAACTAGAACAAAAACGGAGTTGAAATGAGCGTTAAAACACGAAAAACGAGAACGGGAACGAATCCCGTTCTTTAAAAATCAAAATTTTGCAAATTAGACCCTACGAAAGCAAAACTAATTTTCCTATGAACTTTATGATAAAAGAAAATTTTCTAAAAAAGATTTATATTTTTTTGATTATTTTTCTATTTTTTATGATTTTTTAAAGTTTTTAATGAAAATAAATGTTTAAAAATACTAAACTATCTATAAAAATTCTAGAAAAAAATACAGAAAATAGCTTATACTAATTAAAACCTAGGAAAAATAAGCTTGAGATCACAGCTTATTAAATAAGCTAAGAAATAAGCTATAACAGCTTAATAAGCTATTAAGGCTAAAATGAGTATAAGAATTAAATGAAGGGAGATGTGGTTGGATGAGCTATTGAAGCAAACTGGTTAAGGCATAGTGTTTGTGGATAGAGGTCCACGGTTCAAGTCCTGGGCATATACACCGTTTTTAATTTGAAAACTCAAAAGAAACAAAGATGTAGATTTAAGCTATTTATGAACAACGTACCAAAACAACTAGATGCTAAAACGTCAATAATAAGCTCTCCAACAGCTTGTGAAGAGGCTGTTTACAGAAACATGGCTTTTGAGAGCCAAAAAACTTGCATTCACTAAAATAAGCACAAGGACTTAAAACGCTCCAATTTAAAACCAAAAACTGTCCCAATAACGCTTCTAACATGAGAAGCTAATTTTCTTAAAAGCTATTAACCTAATAACACATTAAGCTAACTAAATTTACTAATCTAAATGACAAACTCAGAAAATAACTTTAAGAGCTTAAAGATTAAATAAGCTAAAAAGCACAATAAGCTATTTCAAAAGCTGAGCTTTTGAAAACTAAACAAACCATATATAAGCTATAAATCTATTGCATAAAAATCAATCCTATAAGCTAAAAAACTCAATTTAAAAACTAAGTTCCAACAGCTACAGTTTTTAGTTTTTTAAGATTTTTGATGAACTTTAAAAGCAATGTACCCTAGTGAATAAGCTAGAAATCTGAAAACAAGTTTTATTCTAACTAATCCTATAAGTAAACTAAAGTCCTACTGAGTTTAATAAGCTAAAACCTAATGAAACTTATCTTAAATTGATCAAGAAGGACTGTAGTAGGAGCTACTGCAAGTCCTGCTGATGCACTTGGCCAAATGGTCAAAACTCAAATGCAGGTCACCTTAGTGGTAAACCATGTTATGGACACACTCAATGAGTGTGTTTAATCACAACACAAACAAGATCCAAGCTCAAGGAGGCTTGGATCAATTTAAAGAAAACTAGAACAAAAACGGAGTTAAAATGAGCGTTAAATCACGAAAAACGAGAACAGGAACGAATCCCGTTCTTTAAAAAACGAAATTTTTGCAATTTAGACCCTACGAAAGCAAAACTAATTTTCCTATGAACTTTATGATAAAAGAAAAGTTTCTAAAAAAGATGTCAAATTGCATTAATCCAAACACCCCTTTAACTAATGCATAATCCATTTAAACTTTAAGATTTTCAAAACTACTAAGCAAAACCTAAGTACCAGTTATCAAATAGCTTATAACAAGTTTGATAAACATAAATCAAAGATCAATTAAGCTAGAATCAAAGATCTACAAGCTAAGCTAATTATTTTTGGTTTTTTAGTTGATTTTATAACAGATTATGAAACACTAAGATCTATAATTATATAGCTAAAAACAGATTAAAAGACATAACTAATAAGCATAATAAGACAATATAAAGCACAAATAAGCAACTAGAAAGCAGATTAAGCAATTGATAAGCAAATAAGCAAAACTACACTAAGTATTTAAAAACAGAATTTGAAATGAAGACTTACAATAAGCTTTAGCTAAACAAAAGCTTAAAAGGCTCAAAGAGCTTGTCTACTAGCCCTGGCTTATTAAAAATAAGCCAGTAAAAGTCCATGGAAGCTCATCCTTTGCTAGCTTCCCTTCCATAAGCTCAAAATCCAATAAGTCAAGGTATTAAACTTATTTTAAGGTTTAAGTAAATTAGGTACTTATTAAAGCTCAATTACAAGCTTAGAGACTTGTAAGAGCTTATGAGAGCTTGTTGTGAGCTTTTGAAACAATAGCATACATTTGAGAGTAAAGAAGAGCTTATAAGTGAAAAAGCTTATGAAAACTAAACTTAGGATTTTATTAATACTCAAAAACATATTACAATGCTTTATAAAAGAGACTACAAGAGCTTGAAAAAGTAAAATTTTGTAACATCCGATAATTTTCGAATTTAGAATTACGATGTTAATCTTTGACTTTTTAGGGTCTGGCTTGACTTATAAGAACGATCATCTAAATCACGTTTTCACGACTCGGACTCCTGAGTTTGTTAGACGCTCCTTGCAATCCTAGCCTTCAATGTCAATCATTTGATGAACACTCTAAGCCGTTGGATCACTTTTGAAGGGCACACGGATTGCCAACGTGGCAATCCGTGATGTGACAGCTTGTGTTTGTTTTGTGAGTAGATGTATTGTAAAAACTTCATTCCCTTGGGTGTTTCTTTCATTTCTCATGATCCTTGCTTGCTTGGGATTTACCAATTAGAGGGCTTGATGATGTAATAACTCTGCCAACGTGTACCATACCACTTGAATTACCCAATCTAGCCCTCAATTAAGATTTGCCCTTTGATTTTATCCCTGTGGTTAAACGAAGGAGACAAGTGAACAGTAATAAACTGTTTTTCCCGCTCGTTTTTTAACTGAAAGGGTGCGTTTGATTATTTTTGACCCGGGGTTGACTTGGGTTTTATAAAAGGAATGGGCCATGAAATTTAGGCCCGGGTTTGTTATATAAAAAAAATTAACGAGTGTTAACTTCTATTAATAGAAGTTAACACCGTTAGGGCTTTAAGGGCTTTTTATGAATTTTTATGAACTGTGAGGGATTGGTTTGGGAATATTTGGAGTTTTTTTGTCTTTTTGTGGTTTGACTTAGGTTGACCAAAGGTTGACTTGAGTTGACCACTTTTGACTTTTGATAGCTGGCTCTTTGTATGCTCTTCCGTTCCCGTGTCCGTGTTTGTCCGGTTTTGATCGTTTTCTTATGATTTTTGCTTTATCCGTACCTACACAAT